>JAJTUV010001636.1:245000-281651 GCA_021653895.1 Mastomys natalensis | reverse complement strand
AAAATAATGACATCTGTGAAATTATAACATTTTCTGAATGAAGGATGGACAAAAAGAAAAAAATAAAGAAAAACTATATGCGAGTAGTTTATTTTCTCACTAATACAACTATCTTTATTCACTCCATTGTGTGATGCTCTGAATCAAAATGTCTTGGTTTAGGCAATGCAGCTTAACAAGATGACATTTTTTGCAAAATAACAAGCCAGTTTCTTACATAAATTTACTTTTTAAAATTATCAATATGAATGGCACTGTAAGACAGAGCTGATGAAGACCTTAAACTAAAACTCTCCAGGAAGTTGCTAACTCTAAAAGCTAAGGAGCCAGGCAAACAAAAATAAACTCTCAGCAGGACCACTCTGCCTGTTCCCTCCCACCTTGAACCCCTCTGAATTTCTGGTTTATTTTAAGCCCATGGAGAACAAAACCCTGGCTGTTCCTTAACAAGTGAGAATGACTTGCCCAGACACACAATAAAACATTTGTGACAAGCGACCATGCACTCTCTTAATCCAGATCATGCTCAGCACAAGGTTCCATGGCTGACTGGCTCAACAAAGGGCCTTCTGTCTGAGCTCCTCGCCAGGGCTGAATGCCAATTGTCTTAAATATGATTGCTTCTTGAACCCCAGCCCCTCACAGATACATGGCAATTCCTCCTGGAATGCCAAGACTCAGCACAGCTGACTAAGGATATAGGTTTAAAATCAGATTTCCTTGATTCTTCATTGTTGATCATTTTTCTTGTTTTTGTTTAGTTTCATAAATATATATGAAACTATTTATAATATATAAATATATATACACATATTTGTATGTATAATATATAAGAGAAATATATATTTGCATACATTATATATATATTCACTCCTCCATCCCTTACCTTCTATTATTTATCCCTTGCCTTTATCTATGAATTTCTTTCTTATTCCTATGTAGTCTCACAGTGGTTATACCAATGGAAAAAATGCCATCCCTTCTCATCATAACTATAAGCAGTTAGTGGCTTTTCAGGAAGAGATGGAGCCTCATGTCACTTTCTTTATTCATGATGAATTATTGAAGGGCCTGGGCTTGTTCTGCTTCCGTTTTTCGTGAGTGCAAAGTCCACGCTGTATTGTATCTGAATAGCATTTCATGGCATTCCTGCCATCCTTCAGCTCTTAGATTCTTTTTGTTTTTTCTTCCATGTTGTTCTGCAATGGTTTTCTGGGGAGAGTATAGATTTCTTGTTTAGAGCAGAGCACTCAAGACACATTTATTCTCAACACTTTGACCCAGAAATAAGGCTCTGCATTACCCATGCCTTCTTCCAAAAGACACTTCTCTGCTCCATTCTGAGAGCAGTACTAATGTACATGTGTGAACAAAAAATTTAGAAGGAAGCTCAACAACCTGTCATTTTAGGAAAACAATGACTGTATGTCCCCAACTTGGGCTCAGTACCTCCCAGCCACAGTCTTTTAAACATGTTCACTATTAATACCAGATGCATATTCCCTGCTGTGGAGTAGGCCTCCAATCCAACCACAAAGTACTTGGTGTTCCCCATTATTGTCATGCCCCTATTGCATCTGTGATCATATTGCCTTGGCAGGTCACTGTTGGATCAAGCATACTGTGTAGCTGGATGAGAACATTAATGAGTTTTCTGTCTTGGCATCCTACATAATATATTTACTAGATCAGGAGACAAGAGGAGAGAGTTCATAGCTCAGTTCCCACTGGGTTCCTGTGTCTTATAAACAAAGTTCGCGACATCTTCAGCACCAGAGTCTTCCTATTTTTCATTGATCATTGTAAGTAAATCCCTATTCTTCATTTGTTTCTCTCCAAACTATTATGTATTCACTCCTTTGTGCTTTCTTCACATAAAGCAGCAGCTTTGTGCACTAGAGCAGCCCATGTATCCTCTCACAATGCTGTCACCAATGTGATCCAGCCTTGATACAGTACCCATCCTGATGGTACACTAATATACAGTGTACCAAGAAGAAGGCAAGTGATGTAGGACTCAAAGTACATGGAAATAAACAAATTGAAGAATGTTCTGGAGAGGAGAAATGGAAAACTAAACTGAGAAGGCTCACTGCAGAGGTGTTCTCTTAACAGAGAAAACAGCAAGGTGGCCTATGGAAATCCCTTTGTGTGCCATGTCTCCACATTTAAAGGCATAACTCACACTATTCAATAGAGACGGCTTAGTCTTTACTCCTGCTAGTCATTATTTTACTTACAATTATGTATTTTCAATTGTGAAAGCACCATGTTTACCATAAGAAGATTAAAACAACAACTATAAAGAAGAAGGTGAAAATCTTCATAAGTAGCTGTATTTTATTACCAGTCTCTATCTCTCACACACTTACACATAATAATGCACACAGAATGTTGTTTATTTATGAAGCAATGTACTTTTTCTTTTTTCCTTTATGTGTGTGTGTATGTGTGTGTGTGTGTGTGTGTGTATATGTGTGTGTGTGTGTGTGTTTGCTTTGTGTTTCAAATATGGTCTCATGAGTCTTAGGTTGACCAGAAACATACTGCACGTCTGAGGATCATCTTGAATTCTCAGTCTTTCTATCCTACCTCCTTATTATTGGAGTCATACTCATGTGGCTAGGCAAACCTCCTGCCAACTGAGCTACTTCTTCAGCTCTTCTGCAAGTCTATTTAGTAATTTATTTTGAGTTTATCTGTAGAAAATGTTCACTTACTATTTTACTAGAATTTTATTTGTGTCTTATATTATTTATTTTTTATTTCCATTTGTTCTAATGGTTAGAAGAAGATTCCAAAAAGGCTATAAGGCTCCTTTGTGGCTGAAGGGAAACTCCGAGACAGAAAGCCAGGTATCAGGCAATTCAGAAGAAAGTGTCCCGATCACCAGACTTTAAGCAAAAGCCCTTCTTAAGCCTCTCACTGTCAGTCCTTCAGATGTTGGTCAGAGGTGTACTCACTTTCCTGATTTATTCTACCTGATCAATCATGTGTAGTTTTGGGGGAGTTGGGGAGTTGAGTTCTGCAGGTGAGTGTGCAAAACGAAAAGGACTAGGTCTTTATTCTCTTGGTCCAGATTTGACTTCCTAGCATTCAGCATTCTTGTTTTGGAACAACTCTGACCAATATCATGTTTTAAATCTTCAAGATATACTTGGGCCCTCATTTTCTTCATCATATGCCAGGAGCAGTGGTTATCCCTACCTCAATCATCATGATGGAAAAAGGAACACAAGAGAAGTTGAAATACATGGACAGGTGTGGGGCGGTGAGCTATGAGAGACAGCCGGGCACATGGTCCAGTGAGCTTTGAACGCTGGAACTCCCTGGGAAGGCGTTCAGCTCATCCTGGGCCTCTGGCTCTCTCAGCTTCAGCTACCCACAGCCCCTCCCACAGAGAGGCCCATGGCCATCGGTCAGGAGTAGCACCCCCACATGCAGATGAGGCATCTGCAAGCTGTCAGACCAAGCCGGGTTCTGCAGCAGAGACAGCAGGGACTCTCCCTGTCTGCACTCCATCCCTCTAGGACAATACTGAAGGATGTGAGAAGCTCATGGTGGTTGGTTAACAGTAGCACACAGCAGCAATGGATTCCGGCACAAGCTTGGGCCTTTCAATCTCCCATGACTGATAAAGGAGGTGCCCATCAGACTTATCTATTCCTGAGGAACTATTGACTGTTAATGGTAGATAGGATGTATGCTGGTTATCTCTTTTGTCAACTTGACACTAGCTAGAGTCATGTGAGAAAAAAGAAACTCATTGAGAAAATGTTTTAATCACATTGGCCTGTAGGCAAGGTTGTGGGGGACATTTTTCTTTCTTTCTTTCTTTTTTTTTTTTTTTTTGGTTTTTCGAGGCAGGGTTTCTCTGTGTAGTTCTGGCTGTCCTGGAACTCACTCTGTAGACCAGGCTGGCCTCGAACTCAGAAATCCACCTGCCTCTGCCTCCCAAGTGCTGGGATTAAAGGTGTGCGCCACCACTGCCTGGGAATCTTTTTTTTGGGGGGGGGGCATTTTCTTGATTAAGTATTTATATAGAAGGGTTGAGCTCACAGGGATAGTGCCAGCCCCAGGGAAGAGGATCCTGAACTATATAAAAAGCAAGGTTAATGAGCCATTTTGGTAAGCCAGTAAGGAATGTTGCTCCAGTATCTCTACTACTTCATGTCCTGACCTACTTGAGTTATCTTCTTGGCTTCTGTAAATGATGGACTGTGATTAGGAAATGTAAACACAACAAATCCTTCCTTCTACAAGTTTATTTGGTCAGTGTTTTAGCACAGCAACAGAGAAACAAACTAGAAAAGTGAGTCATTTTCTTCAGTGGTATACCTACTGGGCGAGTACATGGGAAGAGGAAGGAGTTCAGAGGGAAAAGAAGAAGATAATGTATGGGCATTGGGAATAAGTATAACCACCACACACACAGATAAAACATATGTATTATACTGTTACATTTGATAGGGGCATGTGTATGTTTTGTTGATACTACATTAAAGGAAGGTATTGTTGATTAATCTGGAAGTAGAGGATAAAGAATGACCAAGATGATGGTCCCTGAGGTTAGTTGACGATTATAAGATCATAAAGTGCAGGAAAATAGAACTAAGGTTGCTCAGTCTGAACAGTTGTTAGAAAGCGCACAGAGCCATGGGACCACTTGGCGTACTAACATCAAAGTTCTTTTAAATGATTCTCTTTAATCCATTGTTTTAGATGTCAACAGTTGTTAGATATTCTCGTTAGTATTGTAAAGGAAATCTTTGTAGCTATTAGCCAAATTTTTGTAATAAATAATAGTAGAATTTTCAAGTAAAAAAATGCACTTTTCAAAATAGTTTTATATTTGTTGAAATTATCTTACTTTCATACACATTTTTTGAAAAGCACTCCAATCTTGTGTTAGTCCTAAAAGCTTATTTATTTTTATTTTTTATTAATCATTTTGTTCACTTGAATTTCAAATTATATCCCCCTTCTCGGTTACCCCTCCACAAACCCCTCACCCCATTCTCTCTCCCTCTCCCTCCCCTTTGCCTCTATGAGGGTGCTCCTCCACCCACTCACCCACTCCTCCCTCACTGCTCTGTCATCCCCCTACACTGGGGCATCTAGCCTCTACAGGACCAAGGGCCTCCCCTCCCATTGATGTCAAGTAAAGCCATCCTCTGCTACATATGTATTTAGAGACATGGATCACTCTATGTAAACTCTTTGTTTGGTAGTTTAGTCTCTGAGAACTTTTGGTGGTCGGGTTAGTTGATAATTGTTCTTCCTATGGGGTTCAGCTCCTTCAGTCCTTCCTCTAGCTCTTCCATTGGGGTCCCTGGGCTCAGTCTGTTGGTTGGCTGTGAGTATCTGCAACTCCTTTAATTGGGATTCACTGTTCTTCCATCCTTATGGTTCTAATACAACATTATCATCTGCACTTTAAACTTTTATAAGCAGAGGGTTCAAATAAGAGAACTCTTTTATGTCCATATAATGGAATATATTAATTATTCAGTTTCTACTTCTCTGACTATTTTCAGTGGTTCATGCTGAGTTAAACACTATGCTCAGTGAGGAATCAATAACTTTTTTCTAGATCTCTGTACCGACCTGTTCTGCCCCACGTTTGGGGGCCACTCTATCTCAGCTGTTCGGGTCAGTCAACAGGGTCTAGCAAGAGAGAGAGTGGGGATGGAGGGGCAAGAGACGAGAAGAATGGAGACAAAACAGAGTGTGTGATCAAGTCTCTTTTTTTATTGAAAGGAAATCCTGGGTATTCATATGCTTTACCACGTGCCTTGCCCTCGTGGAACACAGCTGAAGGCACTATGTCACATGCCTTGCAGCGTGTGAATACCACATGCGCCTTGCAGCTGGGGGCACTAAGCAGCAAAACAAGATATGTGAAAAAAACAAGATAATTATCAGAGTGTGCTCAGCTGTTGTGGGCTGTTGAAAACAAGTCTCTTGTCAGGGTATATGGCCTGAGATGGCTGCAAAGATGATAGCCGCTTTCTGCTAGCAGTTGACTCCCAACAGATCTCAGTCACTTGGAAAAGGATATACAGATGACTTATGAGTAGTCTTGAAAACATAATCTAATTTTGAAGTTCCCTGTGTTCTGTTTGGAAATATTTATCTTAAACGAAAATAGACACGTTATCTTCACAAAGAGTCACTATTCAGCTAGGAATGAGTGAAATTACCTGATTATTTATAAAATCAGGCTTTAAATTACAGTTTTTTAGTCATTTAGATTTGGTGAGGTTATGCCCATTCCCAATTTAAGATTTTCTTTTGTCAGAGAGGTGTTTTTTTTTTCTTTCTGTCAGATACTACATAGTTATAGTAAAATAACCATCACTGATTTTTAAAATTACATTCTTGAATATTATATAACCAAAGAGGTTAGTAAATTTAATGAAGTGATTTGAGATAGGTTGCCTTATGTTTATTGTTTATTGAAGCTATTTCATCTTTTCTAGCTCATAGAACAAGGAAAGATGGTTCACTTTCTGAGATTATTAACACTTGGCTCTTTGCTACACCACACACACACACACACACACACACACACACACACACACACATACACACACACATTACAGACCTTGTCAGGAATTGCTGGCCAGTATTTTATATTTTTATATCCCAAACAGCCAAACAGAGTTTAATTTTCAGGATACAAAGAGACCGATGTGAGCAAACACAGTGTTAGATCTTCACCAAATGTCTCAGAGTTCCGTTTGCTTCTTATTCCCTCTTCCAAATAAGCCATATCAGATGATGGAGATCGAAGGTAACTATTTTCCAAGTGTATGGGCCTATGAGGCAGAGTTGTGAGCCAATCTTTAGTATTTCATTGCTGTGTTTGATAAACTCAGTCATAAATTTTGATTAACATATATTTAAAGTTTAGCTAGTTATCCTTGGTTAAAGGTGATAGATAATGGGCAAGATGTCATGGGACCTGAGAAGATGGTGTCAAGAGAACTTGTCGGAGTACCACCAGTAACTTATTTTATCACTGAGGAAGGAAGCCTATGAAAATCAAACCTTCACCTGCAAAATCCAGATTCCGTATCATCTCTGGAATAAGAACACTTTCCCAGTCTAATATCAAACATCAAATGTGAGTCCAGTTGTCCTATTATAGAGTGGCTTGAATGAAAAATATCGCCATGAGGCTCAGAATTTGAATATTTGGTAGTGGCACTGTTTGGGTCCTGGGTTTAGGCTGTGCAGCCTTGCTAGAGGAAGTGTGGCAATTGGGGCGTCCCTTGAGAACTTAATGCCTCACACCACATGAAAATTATTCTCTCTACTTCCACTTCAGTTTTGATGATTTGATCACTCAGCTTCCTACTCCTGCAACCATTCCTACTGTTTGTTGCCATGCTTTCCTGCTATGACGGCTCTTACCGCTCTAGAACCATGAGACAAAATAACTTCTTTCTTCCTTAAGTTGCTTTAGGTGATGTCGTTTTAAACCAGCAACAGAAAAGCAGCCAAAATTCTCCACTTAGCTTCTCCCCTTGGATTAAGGTTTTTTTGTCAAGATGGTTTTATAGGTTGTGAGCACTTTTAATCCCTAACTAGAATGAGCTTTTATCATTCCTTCCTACTTCAAGTTGGGAACAATGATAAGAAGAGGCAGCAGCAAGTGATAACTATAGGGATTGCTTCTGCTATACTGCATGAGCCTGTTGAAGAAGTTCCTGGGTAGCTGTCACCTCTGCAACTAGTGGTGTGGACGAAGTTATTTTAAATTAATGGAACAACAGTGGAAGAAAGTTGTAGCATAGGAAGAATGAACTAAAATCCTTGGGGAGACACCAAAACTTATGTTTTATTTTAATGCAACCAATTCAAACACTAAAAATGTATTCCCCAAGGAGGCTACTGCCTTGTATGTCCAGTGGCCAGACTCGGTGAAGAGAGCTGCTGGGGATTAAAGGACTTGCAAACCTGGGTGCTGCACCATAAAGCAAGCCAACACACTCTTCCTACAAGGGGCAGCACCAGCTGTCATGCAATCCAATTTTAGAGTCCATTCATGTCCTTTTCACTTTTGCACTGCAGAACATCCATGAATGGAAGTTTAACTTAGTACATACTATTAAATGATAAGTTACCACCATAGTAGTATAAATTTGTCAGCTCTATTTTCTGTGCTCCAAATCTTTTGAATTTTCAAAATATTATTATCATCATCATTATTATCATTATTATTATTATTATATTACTACTACTACTGTGTTTGTGTTTTGGTGTGTGTGTGTGTATCTGTGTGTGTACCATGGCCCACATGTGGAGGTCAGAAGGCAACTTTGTGGCATTGGCTCTCTGCTTCCACTATTGTGTGGGTTCTGAGGCTGAAACTTAGGCTGCCAGACTTGTGGAGCAAATGCCTTTATAGACTGAGCCATCTTTCCAGCCTCCATTTTGTTTTCTTGTGAGGCAAGGTCTCACTGTGCAGCTCAGTACTGCCCTGAACTCACAGTGATCCTGCCTCAGCTCCCAGAGTGCTGTCATTACAGGCATACATGACCATACCTGGCACTGTGCTTTACTTCTGATCTGAACGAGGGAATTCCTGTATGGAAACCAGAAGACAATCCCAGAAAATATCATCCATGTTCCAAAACTGAGCAAGCTGCTAAGTGTTTTGTATCATCAGTTAAAAGTCACTGTCTTTTTGAATGAAATTTAAAGCTAATAACTGAAAAAATGAGTGAAAAATTGAAAACTGGTATGACAAAAGATGGTTTCTAAGGTTCTTTATCATTCCAAAAGTATTCTTCCATTAGAAATACAGATCTGCAGATAGCAGGCACTGGGGATTGTTAATATTCCTTTTCATTTTTTACCTGGGAAAAAACATTCCGAATTTATATCTGCTCCTTAAAACATAAATTTATGCATCACATGATAAAATATTCGACCTTAGGGTCTCAGTTCTATCCTGAAAGGATACCTGGAGAGATGGAGTAGTAAATTGAATTTGTGGAAATATGGAGATTAAAAAAAATCTCCACATTCTAAAATAGAGAATGAAGAAACTTAAAAATAAATTAAGGTAGATACAAATGAAAATGATGGGGGAGGATATGAAGGGTTGTATGCTGACTTCAGAAACAATACAGACAATGCAGTCCTATGGAATAAGGAAATATACGTGCTGTGGGGGAACAACCTGTTTCCTGGCTCCAACTCTTACTAGGTAAATACTACCCAATAAACTATGTGAATTGCACCTGATTGTCACTAACGTGTCCATTTTTCTGGGGCTGTCTGTGCTTTTGTATGTTGTCCCTATATAATTATGAATCATACATCTTGTCCCTCTTAAACATTAGCCTATATGTGTTGTTGCCTGTGGAGACATGAATGAACTTGTTCTCACCCCAGATAGGTCATTGATGACATAACAAAGAAGCTATTTCACCCAAGTCTAGTTTGGTGAACCAACAGTTGGTTGGGGTTACTTAACAGGAGGATGAGTGACTCAAAGTCAGCTTCATTACCAAAAAGTTCACTCCAGCATGGGAAAGGACGATTCATGGAAGCTGCCTCCCTGGAGCTTCCTGTCTAAAGTGCAGGTAGCTGCATGGGACAGTCTTCTCTTCCCAACCACTGTCTTCACTGTCTTAGGGAAAGGTTATCTACATCTGGTTACTTCTGGGCTTCCTCAGCCTTGTAAAGTTCCGTAGCATGAAGGCCTTTATGAATCTTCTGCTTCCTGATAACAGGAGAGAAATAGCTAAAAATACATATAGTGTGGTTATAAAATAAAGAATTAGAACTTGCTTAACATATATCTCAAAGAAATGTTTTAGTTTAGTGCTTGATCTTTGGCTATCATGGTTTTGTTTCACTCCAAGTCTTGGACCCACATGAAAGAGCAGCCTAATCTTGTCTAATGTTCTTTCTACTTCTCACCAATCACTGGAAAGAAAAGCATCCCAACACATGGTTCCTCGTCTTCCAAGATGACGTACCATAATCTCCCTTCCAATTTAACACGGTCCCTTTAAATGTATTTGACAAAGAGAAGAATAAAATTCATCTGCCATATTTCATACCTAGTACAATCCATATCACATTTACATTTTACTCAAAATTGCAAGGTTAAGAATCTTTTGTGATGTTCATTCCCCTTGCAACTGATTCACATTCCATATTAATGTCATGTGAATGAAAGAATATATATATATCATGCACACATATACACATGCACAATTGCATGTCCTTCTGTATCCAATTATCTAATTATTTGTGTTTTCTTTGGCATGCCATGACCTATTATAGTGTACTCATATATTAGCTATGAGCTCATTGTATGTGTGTATTGATGGGGTAGGGGGTGGGGAGGGGTTGCTCTCACTTCTGTAGGCTTGTGTGGAGGCCAGAGGTAGACATTCAGATGTCTCTTTCAGCTGCCTGCTGACCTTATATTTTGAGATAGAGAATAGCACTGAGTGTACAGCTCTCCATTTTAGGTAGTTAGATTGCCAGTGAGTGAATGCACAGAACATGAATGGCTACCTCTGGGCTCTGGTCCATGTCACCATGCCTAGGTATTCCAGGGGTTCTAGGAATCAAAACTCAGTTCCGCATGCTTATTCAGCAGGCACTTTACTCACTCAGCTGTTTCCATAGTCCTTGTCCTGGAGTCCATTTTAAGGCTTCATTCTAGTATTTTAGACATATTTTCTCATCAACATATGTCACAAGATCCTGCTGGGCTTTGAGTAGCAACAGAGGTTGTTCCAGGTACTTTACAAACTAGCTGATGATACACAAGGAAACTTTCCCCCAAATCCTTGTATGAAACATATCACTTCACTATAGACTCTCTTTTAAATTGCCTGCATCCAAATGTCAATCACTCCATCAATCTTACTTGATAGCACAGACTATATTAAAGTGGATTCCTGTCATAGAAATATTATCTACTGAGATGGATAAGTATGCAGTGGGTGGTACCTCTGATACACTGGGAAAGTAACTTTTTCTGTATGAGGTTTTAGTTTTAATATAGAATGCTAACATTTGTTTTCCTGAAAGTTCTGGGAGTAAGGAAAACCAACTTAGCTGTAAAAACTTTCTTGCTAGGGTCTGAAAAAAAACCAACAACACAATTTCTTGCTTTTAAGATTCAATATAATTACTCATTTGCATTTAAGGTCTCCCTCATTCACTGAGTTTAGTAAGTACAGCAGCAACAGAACAAAGCTCCCTCCAGTCCTTGTTATTTCCTCCTGGCTGGACACCCTTCACTGGGACCAGATAAAGAGTAGCATTATCTTCTTAGTTCCATTCAGCAAGGAGTCCTTCTTCACTGTGGATACAGCCTGGGTCAGTGGCTCTGTCTGCAAAAGGAGGCACCCCAGAGCCCAGGGGGTTGATCCCTGAGGCTGGCAGCCCTTGGCTACTCCAGGTGTTGTCTGAGCCAAAGAAGGACCTTTTTGTCCATTATTAAACATACACACACACACACACACACACACACACACACACACACATCTCTACTCAGTCATGGGTCATAGTGTCCAAAGAAAGAAAGAAAACCACTTTATTTATTTCCCAAATGGATCATAGAGTTTTCTTCATAATGGGAATACTCTAGCTGAGGAGGGCCATCTAAAACTTAAAACCCAATGAAAGAGCTCAGAACTACATAAAGGAAAAGATGCAGGACCCTGTCACCTGCTGCCACTCTTCCATCTAATAATAGAGCAGTTGCTAATTCATGATGATATGCCAAAGGGAGGGATTATGCAAGTGGCTTCACAATGGCAAGAAGTGGTACTTTGTTTCCTCCTGCTGCCACCCGACAAAGGCGGTAGTGAGAAACGGTCTGTTCACTCCAGTAGCCATGGAGTTGAAGGGGCCCATCCTGGCATCCCGTCTGCTCCGGAGAAAGCCAGTGCCCTCCCCATCACAGGCTTCAGTATGTGGGCCCTCACACACCATCATGGTTCAATTTAGCTGGATACACCAGGCCGCCTACAGCACCTGCTCAGACTCCTAAATGCCAGCTCTGCTGGGAATTATGCTATAACTCCGTCTTCTGCTCTCCTTCTCCCTTTTGTAATTACGTTTAATCCCACAGACACCTGCCTTGGCTTTGAGACATTACTGATAAAAAAAAAAAAGAGATGAAAAGATCTTTATATTCATTTGTATCCAAATCTTGCAAATAAGCACCACAGGCCGGGGTAATTACACACGTCTAGGGGGAGGTGTGAGAATCCATAGATGAGGGAGCTCATTCTCTCCACCAGTTCTGTGAGTTTATCTTCATCTGGCCCCAAATTCAGACATAAATAAAAGTAACTAAAGCCATGTTAAGCCCGTCCACCCCTGCAGCTCAGATAGAAGCGAGGCTAAGATCTAGGTGAAGTTACTATGCTTACCACAGCATTGATTTAAAAAGTGGGGTATTCCTCATTTTGTTTGACTGGGGGTAACAAACAAATGTCAAACTACTTCATTTGCTGAGACACTGATAAAAATTATACGTCTCTAAACAGGAAGCTTCCCTTGTAACCACCAATCTGCCTCTCTCAAGTCACCTTGACTTATTTTTTTCATTAAAACTATTTTGAAACGACTTTGACATTAACATTGCCTTTGAATCAAAATATAACATAAACGTTAGTCTTCTCTGAAATAAACGAATCAGCTGTTCGGAACTTAACCCAGTGTATACTAGAGCAAAACAAGCATTTCTCCCTTTTAATAGGTAATGAAAAAATACTAAGGAACATGGGATTTTGCACTTAATCAAACTCAGGGGATACTGTAGAAAAATCCCAAAAGACTGTGCATTGTTCAAATAATATCTTCTTTAAAAATATTTGTTTTATTTCTCTCTGTGTGTGTGCATGTTTGAGTATATAATACAATATATAATAAGCATATATATTATATAATATATATATGATGAGAGAGAAGAGAGAGCTAAGTAACACTCAGAGACAAGAGAGACAGGGAGACAGATAAAGAGAAGGAAGGAGAGGAGAAGCTATTTGGCATGAGTGTCGTACAAGAGAGCTAGATTTCTTGGCGCTCCAAGTACAGGTGATTGTATGGGTTCTGGAAGCCAATGCAGGGTCCTCTGCAAGATGCTTAGCTCATAACCACTGAGCCATCTCTCCAGCCTGTAAATAAATCTTACTGTGTGATATATATAACAGTCACAGGTAGAGACAGTGTTTCTTTACCTTGCTTGTTATCCTACATGGAGTAATGTCACTTTAGAGTGTTTTCATGTAAGATGAAATAGCCAATATATGTTTTTCTCTCTCAGACTAAAGGTCAAGGAAGAAGATCCTAGATAACTAATCAAGTTTGTAGTTAAAATAAAAAAATAATCAAATGAGTTTAAAAAAAAAAAAAGGTCCTTTTTAAACCAAACCAAAGTGATCCATGAGTTTAAGGTACCTGCTAATACAGCCAGTAATTGTTATGCAACTATTTTCATGGTCAAACCTAGACTATGAAACCATCCAATATGAGTTTACCCTTTGACTGCCTCCTTTTATTATGTGTGATAGTAAAACATTATTTGGGAGTTCAGTTGACCCAGCGACATATATATTACTTATTGT
Source organism: Mastomys natalensis (assembly GCA_021653895.1). NCBI lineage: Eukaryota > Metazoa > Chordata > Mammalia > Rodentia > Muridae > Mastomys > Mastomys natalensis. The sequence goes on along the minus strand of JAJTUV010001636.1, from coordinate 268,035 downwards.
TTCCTGCCCATATGAGGCTTCTAATTTGTACTAAGTACTTTAATAATACATAATTTAGATTCTCTTTTTTAAATATATAGTTGTCTTTGGGTTAGTATTGCTGGGACAAGAACCATGCCCAAAGTAACTTGGAAAAGAAAAGGTTTATTAAACTCATGCTTCTGCATCCCTATTCATTATCTAAGAAAATTGAGACAGGAATCCAAACAGAGTAGAAGCTAGGAAGCAGGACCTGATGCAGAGGCCATGGAAGGGTGCTTGACGGTTTGCTCTCAATGGCTTGCTCAGTCTCTTTTCTTATAGAACCCAAGACCAACAGCCCAGGGCTGGCCCCACCCACAATGGACTAGGCTCTCCCATATCAATCACTAATTAAGAAAATGCTCTATAGGTTTGCAATCCAGTCTTATGGAGGTATTTTCTCAATCGAGTTTCCCCATCTCTCAAATGAATATAGCCTGTGTCAAGTTGACATAAAGTCTGAAAGCACAATAATCTATTATTGATTTTAAAAGATATTTTGAGAGGAACTGGCATAGGTTGTGAAACAGGAATACGTTACTAGAACAATATGTCAGATGAGGTATTGCATAGAGTATTATGGCTTTAATGATGTTAAGTCTGTCTGGAGATAGCTTAGTACTTATTTGTAAAGCTGATTGAGAAAGCATAAATGTTTTTATTTGTATCTATTTTTATGAAACAAAGAAATGAAACAATATGTATATGAATATATATATGTATATATATTCACACACACACACACACACACACACACACACAATATATATATATATATATATATATATATATATATATATATGTGTCTGATGAGCACTCTCTGTGTTATAAGTAGGTGAGGTACAAGGACCAAATGGCTGCTCCTCAGAGTTTTCATCCCTGGTATTGTCCTTCTGTTGCACACTGTGTATATTAGAAGTGTGTGAGGCATGGTGACTGGGCACTGCTATACAAAGGCTCTATTCCTGCTGTCTTCACTCTGTGGGACTTAAAGCTGTGTGATACAATGTAATTTGCATGATCTAATTAACTTGGATTTTAAGTTCTGTTATCTTCTTTTAATGAACTAAATTCTCATGAAATGGGCAAAGGGGCTTAGTCCTGAAGAATATCAGGGTCAAAGATAAAACAAATCATATAATCACTGTCAAAGCCAAGATCCTGTGGACCTGATCCTTACCTACCTCCAATGAGCTCATTATCAGCTACTTCAGGATGAGGGGGAGAAGATATAAGATTTGAGTAGCAATAGACATGCTAGAATTAATATTAAAAAGAAGATTACTTGAAATCCCAGATTGGGATCCACAATGATTCATGACAAGCCTTGCATTAACTATGTGTTCTACCGTGGGATGCCAGTTAAGAACAGCTATCACAGCAAGGATTTAAGAATAATATCCACTGTACTTTGTCCCATTCTTCACCTTTTTTCTACTTTTTGTGAACTTAATGATTTTTATGTGTATTGGATCATTATGTGTGAGCATTTTAACATGCAGTCTAAGCACCATGAGTTGATTACTATTTCTTGTCTGTGTGCTACTGATGCGTCATGTGACCCTCCAGATATCTGTTATCTCATGTAGAAAATGATGCTCACTTACCATATCCAAGTTGATTGTTTGGTTTCATAAACACTTAATGATGCTTAACTTTGAGAATCTTCTGCCAGGTTTTTAATGAAAAATGAAGAGGTCCTATAAACCCTCCCTCAGAAATTGTAATCAAGTTTTTGTCTATTAGAATTTCACACACACATACACACACACACATACACAATTTAAAATGTAATGTCACTATTAAACATGAAATCTGCTTGAAGTTTGGGTGACCTGAAACCTGCCAACACATATTACAAGCTGGGACTTTTAGTGGACAGTAAACTATTTATTTATTTATTTATTTATTTATTTATTTGTTTTTTTATTTATTCCACACAAAGCAGCTGTAGTTAAGCAGCTGACCAGGGACTGTGCCTATTTAATTTTCCTTTATTAAGGTCTGCCCTAAACATGGCAGTGTTAGCTAGAAGCTTGTTAGTGACTTATTTGCTTCATTAAAATTTATAGCACATTTTATGCTCACCATCTGGGGCAATGTCTCCCCACTCACTGCTAAAATGTAACTTAAAACCATGTCTAGCATTGATAATTGTTGAAAAAAATAACCCAACCTATACATGGAATTCTTTTATTCTAATGCAAAGTTGGCCTGCCAGAAACTCAGCACACAGTGGACTAGAAAAGGCAGTATTTCCTGTCCTACAGTGGTGTGTTCCATTGTCTTTAATATAAACTTTTTGTTTATAGATAAAGAGTAAGGAGGGGGGCATTATTTAGAAGTTGCAATCCCAGTGCAAAAATGGAATAGCTTAAAACGTAATTGGCAGACTACTGCATACCTTGCGCTCCTGGAGTGCAATCTGGGCATGTTTTGGTTTAGGAGGCTAAAAGTATAAAACCATTCAGTTAATTTAAATTAAGACATTATGAGATGTAAGAGGCTGCTGAGTTTTCAGGGGCCTATCTGAGTAACCTATTCTGATGCGGTTTTGGTAAAAGATTAGCAAAGCTGTGCCTACTTAAAAGATTAACCTCCTAGCCAACTGACAGGGCTGGAATCGGCGTGGAGAGAGAGGACTCTTCAATGATCTCAAGATCCGCTGCACAATGACACTTTCAGATGAGGAGAGGGATCTCTGAGATGATGCTTTGTGTTCCTAGGGATAGAAATCACATTGGCTAAATAGTGTTTTTATTCAAAACATGAATATATGTATGTATCATGCATACATAGTATAATTTTCTATTGCCTGTGATATGCTGTAATGAGGCTTCTAACCTCAAATATTAAGATTGTAACATCCATACCTCTTGTTCCAGATAGTATGCTTTTCTTTCAAGGATTCATAATCAAAATGTCAATATAATAGGAGATTAAACCAGGAGTGTTGTTTTCAAAAACAGCACTTGCTATTGTTGGTTTTTTAAATCAGTTTTTAAAAAATATTAACATATGAAGCAATGCATTTCATTATGTCTTTTTCATACATTCTTTTCTATTGGACATGATGGTGGACAATAGGGTCTCATAAGCCCAAAACATTTCATATTTACTAGGTGGACAAGATGACCTTAAGCTTCTGATCCTCCTGCTTCTACCACCTGAGTGCTGGAACTACAAGTCTCCTCTACTTTAAGAAGAGCTGGGGTCAAACCCAGGGCCTCTTGCATGTAAGGAAGTGCTCCATCAGCCGGGCCACATAATCTTGCTGTTGCCCATCCTCTTTCCCTACTCACCTTCCTGTCCCTCTGCCCCTGTATTACTGGACTCTTCTTCTCCCACACCTCATGCCTCTTCTGCATTTATGTCACATATAAGTAATCATTATCCCCAAGAGAGTAATTTCAAACCTCATTTGCCCTACTGTATTTCTGTTTCCTTAGGCATGAAAGATAGAAAAAGAAAAAAACTTTGTAGATATAATGCACAGTGCTGTGAAATTCAAACCAGAACATGAACGCTAAGACTTTCCTAAAAGCTCAAAGCACCATCTAAAAGCAGTCTATTGGCTGCAGTTATTGCTCAGTGGAACATATACTTAGTATTCGTGAGAACTTTGGTCCAGTATCTATTACTAAAACGAAACTAAACTAATCAATTTTATAAACAAAAATGATTTGCATTGTTCTTAGTAAGGAAGACAGTATTTGAGTTAGAATGTCTTCTGGGATCAGCATCTATTCCTCTAGATAAGGATTAAGCAGCTTACATAGAAGAAGGAACTGAACTTTAAGGAGTTCCAGAAAAAAAAAATTACAGAGACCTCTGTGAATACTCACTGCTTATGGAACTCAATAACTTCACTGCCAGGCAATCTCTGCTACCTTTAATTAGATATCTGACTATCTTAGGAGCCCATTGTATCATTGGGGAGCTGCTGAAATGAAGTTTGCATTAGGAATACAGGAATAAATATGTAAGCTTAGGAAGGAAGTCAAACCAGATTTAACATACATACATATGTGTGTGTTTATGCAATATATATATGTATATGTGTATATATATATATATATATATATATATATATATATATATATATATATAATCTTTTTGTGACTATGCATCACTATGTAGTACTTGCTTACCTGAAACATGCAACAATACTCCTGTCTGAGCCTCCCAAGTGTAGGGATTATAGGTTTAAACCTCCAAGTCTTGCTGACCTGGAATCTCCAATTTCTTCAACTTAGCATTTGACCAAAACAAAGTCCAGTGGGAACTAACACCTATATTTCCATTTGTTGACTGAATACTCCAGTTATGTGTGTAAGCCCTAGACAGAAATTGTCTGTTTATACTCTATCTTTAAGAAACTATATCAGTCTAATCTAGTCTTTTTGTTTGTTTGTTTTTGTTTTTTCTAGACAGGGTTTCTCTGTATAGCCCTGGCTGTCCTGGAACTCACTTTGTAGACCAGGCTGGTCTTGAACTCAGAAATCCTCTTGCCTCTGCCTCCCAAGTGCAGGGATTAAAGGCGTGCGTCACCACTGCCAGGCTTAATCTAGTCTTTTCTAAGCCTTACTCTTCTGTTGTTGTGATAAAATGTCATGATCCAAAGTGCTGATGGAAGAAAAGTTTACCTGTCAGAATCATCAAGTCAGGTGTGCTGCTTTTTTGTTGTTTGGTCTTATCAGCATGACAACTAGGATCATCAGAGAAAAGGGAATTTAAATTTAGGAATTCCCTTTAGGCTTGTAGGCAAGTTTGTGAGGTATTTTCTTAATCCAATTAATGATTGATATGAGAGTGCCTATCCCACTATGGGTAGAGTCAGCCCTAGACAGGATGTCTTGACTTACATAAGGAATCAAACTAAGCAAGTCATGGGGAGCAAAATAGTAAGCAGCAATCCTTTGTTTCTGCTTTAGTTCCTGTCTCTGGGTTCCTGTCTTGATTTTCTGCAGCAGTGTTGGCCTGTAATGTGTCAGGCAAATAAACGTTTTTCTCCTAAAGACCAAATAAATGTTTCCTCCATTGGTTAAGCAAATGTTTTGGCCAATGTTTTATCACAGAAACGGAAAGCAAACTAGGACACAGGGGAAGAGTGGCAGCAAGGGGCAGGTATGTTACAAGGAGCATAAGGCTGACAGCTCAAATCTTCAGATCATTATCATGAAGCATAATGAGTAAACCTAAAGATACATGACACTTTAAGCTCTTGAACTTAAATTAACCTCTAGTGACTTACTTCCTTGGGCAATACCACATTCCCTAAATGTTCTAGAACTGCACTACCAGCTGGGGACCAGCTACTCAGTTACCCAAGCCTGTGGGGATGTTCTCCAAGGCCATACTCCACTGTGATAGTTTTGAGTGTTGTTTCAGAAGAACTTGAAGACATATGAAAAATAAAAGATATTTAAAAATAATTTATTGTCTCTGTTCTTCAGAGGTGAAAAGTATTACACTTTTCCATTTGTTTTCAATTCACTACTTTCTGTTATTTTTCAAAAATGAAAATTTTGACATAGAGATAACCCTGCCAATATGAATCCTAGTGTGAAAGTAATCTGACTTTATTTGTCCACTCTTAACATAAACAAATAGTGTTAGGTTTTTCTTATTTTTTTTTTTTTACTATTATTGGAAATGGATTTTTCTTCATAAAAATATATTCTGATTATGATTCTCCTACCCCAGCTCCCCCTCATTCCTCCCAACCTCCTCTCCAGATGCTAAAACTCTCTGTTTTTTGTTAGAAAATAGTCATCTAAATATCATAATAAAATAAAATTAGATAAAACAAACAAATCAGAATAGAATAAAACAGACAAAAAAAAAAGTCAAAAGAAAAAATATGAGAAACACATGTAGATGAAGACAAACATGTTTGTTCACAAAAGCCATAAGCTAAATATAGCCCATTCTTACAGGAATAGACAAAGACTATTTTTGGTGCAAACAGAAAAAAAAATCTAAGCAAAAATAGGTTCGCTAACAGTGTTCGTAGGCTTGTATTTCCATCAAAGTCTGAGACATGAGAGGGGAACTGGGAGTAACTGGGGAAGGAAAAGGAAGGTTAAGTGATAGAATCCTATTTTAATTCAAGTAATTAAAAAATATAGATATTTTTACTATAAAAATATAGACAGCTACAAAATATCATTTCTTTTTTAATAACAAGACTCTGTACCTAATCTTAAAAATCCATTATTTTCTGCATCAAGAAATTCAAATCTGAAGACAGTTTAGGTTTCATATAAATAAATAGAAATTTATTCTGAGCCTTCTGGGGCTTTGAAGTCCATGATCAAGACATGAAACAAATTACTCTGTGAAATAATCGACAGAACCAAGACCATTTAAGACATCCAATGGTATATGTATACACGTGCATGAAAATGATGCAAGTCACCCCAGAAAATACTTCAAACCACAAGAAAACTTAACATTAGCGTTTGTAGCGTATAACCAAAGAAGTGATTTGGAGAAATTTCAAATATTAAAAGTTTATATTAGATAAAAAAGAAATATTTCCAAGCCAATATATCAAAGTAACATTTTTAGAAATTAGCAAATAAAGAACAATTAAATACAAATTATGTTGGAAGAAATCAATAAGAATAACAGTCAACATCAATGAAATAGAATAAGGAAAAACAGATTGCCTAACTATTCTTATCAACAAAATTGATTTGTGTTATAAATTATTTCTTTCCATAATGAAAAATTTAGAACATTTATTCCAATATTTCCTTAAAAATTTCCCTTAAAAATTGGCAATAAATAATTGTACACAACTTTTTCATAACATAAAAGATAATGGTAGATTGTATGACATGTTATTTACACTTATTTCTATTTTAAATTATATGTGTTCTCTCTCTCTCTCTCTCTCTCTCTCTCTCTCTCTCTCTCTCACTCTCTTTCTCTGTATGTGTGTGCCTGTGAGTTTGAGTGTGTATGCATGTATATGTGTGAATAAATTTGCCTTTGGAGGATGTTGAATCCTCTAGAGCTGGAGTTTGAGCTGGTTGTGAAATGCCATGGATGTTTAGAACCAAAGCAAGAGCAGCAAGCTCCCTTAAATTCTCCAATTCTAGTTAATAACCATTTCTTTTGCTGAGGCCAGATTTATTCAAATGCCAAAACAATGCATGAAAAATATGAACTAACACTCACAAGAAGATCAATTCAATAATTTTAACATAAAATTTAACACCATATTCAACAATATATAAAAAACCAAATCCCTTAGGTTCAAATAGAATTTTCCTCCAAAATATAGTTGTAGCAGAGAAACCAATTTAGTTTATCTATCTACAAACTAAGAAAATAAAAATTGTCCCCAAAAGACAGAAAAAGTATTGAGTGAAAGAAGTCTCTCCCTCCCTCTCTCCCTCCCTCCCTCTCCCCTCTCTCCATCTCTTCTTTTCTTTTTTTTGTCTTGCTTTGTCTGTCATCTATGTTTAAATACTGTATGTGTGTATATAAGTGTTGATCTTCTCCCAACACTGTGAAAATATAAAAAAAAATTAAGCCCCATGACATTAAATGCAAACAAAATCCCCAGTATCTCACATAATTGAAGTTCAGAAAATTCTTACCTACCTAGGACGTGATATTTTCTGTATCATGTTATAGTAAAATTATAAACAAGATAAATTACACAAAAGAAAAGTTAGGAGACATGTTTGTCTTATATTTTATGATTTATTTTTATTTCAACAGAGAATGGAATATGACTAAACTCATATATTTCTCCATGATTGCACATCCAGCATTAAATAATCTGAAATTTTCATGTTAGATTTGGAATCCCAAGGATAATTGGACCTTAATTCTCTGGTGACAAATACACATGCTCTTCCTGGGATCATATGATTACTTTAACCTCAGTTTCTTCACTACATGAGGTGTGCTGTGGTGTTGATGCCCACCACCTGGGTATCAGATACTACTAAGCATCCATACATCCATTTCTTTCTGCTCTTGACTATAGATGTGACAAGGGGCTGCCTGGACTTCTCAGAAATGATGGATTAAAATCTGTTTCTTCTGTAAGTTGCTTTTTGTTCACAGTATTTTATCATGGAAACAGAAGTAAAACTAGGGTGATAAGTGAAGAAGCTCTACAGTATATCTAAGTTGGATTGTGCATTCTTTGTTTCTGGATAGTATCTTACTAGACAGCCCTGGTTGCTTGTGAATGTGCCATCCTTCTGAAATGCACTGTCATGTACATCCTTCCGTTGCTCTTCATTTAGGTTTTTCCCTCTACAATCTTTCTTCAGAATCCCTTGGGACTTTAAGGTAGTGTAGATAATAAGCTAGCATTCCATCGTGCTGACATATTGCTCTCAAAAATGTTAAATGTTGCAAACTGAATACAAGAGATATAAAAAAATAATATTCCATGAATAACTGAACAACTGTTTTTTTTTTTTTTTTTAGAAGACCGTACTCCATATACAGGCTGCATGTTTTGGGATAGCCCCCACTCCAGATGTTTGAGACCTACATGAAAACCAAGCTGCACATTTACAACATATGTGCAGGGAGGCCTAGGTTCAGCCCATGGAGGTAGATCTGTGTAGACTAGGTATGCTCCACGGTTGGTGATTCAGTCTCTGAGAGCTCCAAGGGTTCAGGTTCGTTTACTCTGTTGATCTGCCTGTGCAGTTCCTATCTCCTTAGGGCCCACAATCCTTCCACCTATTCTTCTTTAAGAGTCCTCAAGCTCCATCCACTGTTTGGCTCTGGATGTCTGTATCTGTCTGAGTCAGCTGCTGGTTAGAGCCTCTCAGAGGACAGCTTGCCGGTTTTTTGTATGTATATTCATGAGGGATACTGGACTATAATTTATATATTTTTGTTGGGTTTACACTTGATTTCACTATTTCAATATTATTTGCTTTGTGAAGGAGCTTATTGTGGTTCTGAATTTTTTTAAACATAACTCAAAAAGTGTTGCTTGTTTGAAGGCTCTATAGAATTCTTGTATAAGTATATCTGACCCTTGGTATTTTGCTTGTTTGTTTATTTTCATTTTATTCTGTTCGAATGCTTTTTAAATTTTTTTGATTTGCTGAAAATAAAAATTAAAAAAAAAAAAGAAAAGAAAACAAAACAAAACAAAAAAAATGTTAAATGTTTTTGCATTTCATTTCTAGAAATCCTGAATTGTGTGTGGCTATCTTCTCTGTGGGTTTTGCCTTGACTGGCACAGCCAACCTCTTGTTAATGTGAGAATTTAAGAATGGAAGAGCTGACTCATTCTGTCTTGCTGAGCCTACAGTGTTGATAACCTCCTGTGTCTTATGAATGCTTCTGAGTCTTGCAAGAAAAGTTAATTAGCAAATGTCAAGAAAGCTCTCCAAGATCCTCAGAGGGAAGAGCACCATGTGACTACAGTGTCTCATTAGTATAAAAATAAAACCATTCCTAACCTCATAGCTCTTTACAGGCTGCTAGCACTTTTAAGAAATGCAATTATAGATTGGCTAAACTGGATGCTATCGCAAGACGTGATCCATACTTTGCCTCATGGGAGACTATGGTTCCTCCATCCCATGTACCTTATCAATCTATTTCCAAGACCTCTATAAAAACAATTACAAAGTTGACTTCATAATTCGCTTCTATCCTTCATATCTCTTGATCACATGATTATGTCATTTCAGTCTGAAGAGAATATGATGCAGGATATGGTCTGGAACCAGTTACAGACTGCTGACCTCCCCAGCTTTGCACAGCTAAGGTCAGTGCGGTATAGATGAATGATGGCAAGGTGGGGTTTTACTCTGAACTCAGGTCAATGTTTGAGTGACAAAGCTTTCATTTGAAACAACATCCTTATATAATCATAAAGATCTCTTTGCCACAGGAAGTAGACAAGATGTTCAGCTTTCCCCTCTGCTTTCTAATGATATTTATTATAAGGTTTATAGACAAAAAAAATCAAAATTAGGGTTTTAAATTAATTTTGAATTGTGTGTGGGGGGCTCACACCATGTGCAGTAAATGTACACAAAGGACAGAGGTTTCAGATCCTCTGGAGTAGGGATACAGAGGTTGTGATCTGTCAGATGAGGCTTTAGTCTGCTGCTGCAGTAGTATCAGCAGCAGCAGTAGTAGTAACAGCAGCAGCAGCAGCAGCAGCAGCGCAGCAGCAGCAGCAGCAACAGCAAATGCTCCATCTCTCCAGACTCTAAAATCAGACTTCAAATTGAAGTCACGACTGTACATGAGCTAAAACATATGGCATGTTTTTAAAAGAAACTTCAGAAAGCTCACACTCTCTCCATATTTTCATTGAGTATAATCATGATATGTGACTACAAATATTTCTTAAAAATGGGCCAAACCACTTTCTATTGTAACATAACATTCATAAAAATTTTAAAACAGACCAAATAGATTTATCGGAGGAAAGAGAATGCTTATGCATTTTAGTTCTGATATATATGGATTATTAGAGGGTAATATATATTTGAAAATAGTCTAGAATTTATCTGTTTTATGATTTTTAAAGAATCAAATCAGTCAATCATCTAGGGAATCATTTGCATATCTCTTCCAAGCAGACAGTGGCTTTCCTTCCATTACCTCTGGCCCATTTCCTTATGTGACCTGCTTTATGTCACTTTCTCATTCTCTGTTCTTTGGCTTATTTCATGATGCCTCTAGACTTTATTTCCTCTTGACGCTGTTAACTTAAAAAAAAATTAGTCCTTACTGTACTAGGGGCCAAGCAGTTAAGAGAGAACAATGCTCTTGCACTGGTTTAGTTCCCAGTGTTATACAACAACTTATAACAGATCAATGAAAATAGATGTCGATTTTCAGGGGGTTGTTTGGTTGGTTGTTTTTTGTTTTATTTTACTCTAGTTTTATTTGTTTGGTGACAGGGAACTTAAATTTGTTCTTTATTTACTATACTTTTATTTGCCTGCCTTGTTTTTGTGTTAGTGTGTATGTGTTTGCCATGGGGTATGTGTAGAGGTCAGAGGATCAAATTTGGAAGTCTTTTCTCATCTCTAACCACATAACTTCTGGGGATAAAACTGAGGTCCATAGGCTTGTCAGCAAGTGCGTTTACAGACTGAGCCATCTTACTGGCTCTGAAAACTGAATTCTTATTCAACAGCATGTAATACCCAGGCTCTGCTTTGTCCAGTAGCCATGATTTAAACAAATATGTTCCAGGACTTAAATTTCTATATAAAGGTACACAGCCAGAACTTTTATTTGAGAGTGCTATTAACTAGACTTCCCCCAGGGCCTTTTAAAAGATTTATTTGAATTATAAGTAGACATAGCCCATTTCCCACATTTTGCAAGCTGCCATGGAATCTCAATCCCTGCACTACCAAGGCAATGGCCCCTGTATAGGTTTTTGGGAAGCATTAAAATGTGTGTGTGTACATTAGCTGATTTTGAAGTTCGGTGATCAACAACTTGTCCTAAAAGGCTTTTGATGTATACACGGCTCATTACGTAAAGGTCAAAACTGGACAATGTGCTGTTAATTTCCCTTTGCTAGAAAAATCAATAACAGCATCATCATTCATTAAATTTGACAGAAGCCAAGAAAGGTAGATGTGAAGAACAAGTCAATACTCACTCCTGATAGGACTGACTTGCTGAGGGGAAGGTATAAGACATCAACTTATTTATATACATTGTTCAACCCAATACATGATTCTGTCTTTAGGGAGGGGCATTTTACCTCATGGACTTTCAGCTATAATCTAGCTTTGGATTTCTGTGAGTTACTCTTCAATGTTCTATTCTGGAAAAGAGTTTCACATTTAGCTGCTAGGCATTAAATGAAGTCTCTTATACTTACATTTTATTAAGATTAAATGGTGCATAAATAATTTCAAAAATATTAATTTCAATAAGCACTTTGAAGATGATAAAGTTTCACTCTCCCTCATTAGAGTCTTTAGAGGACCTTCCAATGCCATGCATCTTAGAACACTTTCAAGTAGCTCAGTTTCTCAGACAAATGCTAAGACTATGCTTGGCTTGTTCTGGTTCTTTCCAAGGCTCTGTGCTGTTTATACATTTTCTTGGACAAATGATGTTCTGACGTTGCTTTGACACTGATGTTTATATTCTTGTCTACCTTTGATTGTACAATTTGAAGATACCTCTGTAACAAAAATATTAAATAGCATCTGTCATACTTGTAACATTATTTTTATTTTGTTGTGTTTTGATGTGTATGTGCCTGTATGCATGCATTACAGTGCATGTGTTTATTTGAACACTCGTAGAGGTAGAGGCCAGAGAAGCACATCAGGTGTCCTGTCTTGACTCTCAGTCTCATTTCCTTGCAGCACATACTCTCACTGAGTCTGGAGTTCCCTTTTTTTTTTTTTTTTTTTTTGTTTTGTTTTGTTTTAATCTGGGCTGCCTGTCCAGCAAGCTACTGTGATCTTTTGTTCATGTTTGTTCAGCACAAAGGTCATGGAATCCAGTGAGTCCCCTGCCTCATCTGCTTCCCAGGCTGGGATTACAGATGTGTGCTGCCAAGCCTGGCTTTTCTATGGGTATTACAGATCTGACTCACATCCTCATGCTATGAGGCAGGCATTCTTATATATATGTGCATCTCTCTAGCCTATGCTTTCACAGTATCAAAGAAAAATTTATATATAGCAACTACTAACCCCACCTTAAACAAAGATGGAATCCTTGAGTATGTCACATTTTTGTAGGAAGCCTGAATAGGAAATGTCTTCTATGTTTCTCCAAACAACTCTGGGTTGACTAAGTTCTCAGTGGACAACAGATGGTAGCCACTGGACAGGGTGGTCAAATTCTTCTTTGCTCAGTGGCTCCTTGGTCTCCCAGGAACCCTTCTGTCTCATATTAGAGCTGGCTTCATTTGTATTAGGATACAATCCAATACACAAGTGATTCTGACTTGTATAAGAAAGTAGGCTGAGCAAGCATTAAGAGAAAGCCAGAAAGCAACAGCCTTCTATGGTCTCTGCTTCAGTCTTGATTCCAGGTTACTGCTTGAGCTCCTGCTCTGACTTCTCTCAATCATGAACTATAATTTGTAATGTAAAGTAAACCTTCTCCTTCTCCAGGTTACTCTAGGTCAGTATTTTACCTTAGCAATAGAAACGCAAATTAGTACAATTCATCTTTTCTCACTTGGTTGGTGATGAAGTAGCTGTGGGTTTTTATTTTTATTTTTTATTTTTTTGGAGGGTTGTAAACTTGCATACATTTCCGGTGAATTTATTGGGATATATTTATGTGACTTGCAATGGCTTTCACAGACGCCAGTTTTTTTCAGACATCCTGATAGTGACTTGGGCTTTTCTTCAAGGGAGAAATTCTCAATGGCTATTTGATGCTGGTGGTGGTTTGGATGTCCTCTGCTTATCTCCAGTATTTGAACACCTAGCTCCTAGTCAGTTCACTGCATGGCAAGCAGTATACCCTTCCTGGAGGAAGTAGCTAACTGGATTGAGCTTTGAGAGATACTAGCTCCACTCTATATCCGGTTTGCTCTCTTTCCTACTTGCTTATGTTGAAGATATGATCCCTTAACTTCTTGCTCTGGCTGCCTGTTGCTATTCTTCCCTTTCAAGATAGACTATTATCTCTCTGAAATGATACGCTAATATAAAGTCCTTCTTACCTAAGTTACTTTGGGTCATTTTTTTTTTTTTAATCACAGCAACAGAAAAGTAACTAATTATTTTCACAATAAGGAGTCAATGGGCTGTTGAAACTGGTCATATGCTGAAAACTTGTCTTCTGCTAATGTACACTAATAACTGACCTTTTAAATGTGTTGATCTTGTATTTGACTTTTGCCAAACATCTTCCCAATGGATTTTCACACAAGTTCAGCAGCAGAGGCATGAAATATAGGATACTTCATTCTTTTAATACAAAATATTCTGTAAAAATTAGCTTCTACAGAGTGTCCATGAACTGTGCAAACATCACATGTTGTTCTCAAATGTTCTTTATAAGATCACTTCTGCTTACTTACAAATGTTTCCTGCCAGAATGAGCACTCAACTATAAGCTAGGGTCTCTCTCTCTCTGTCTCTCTCTCTCCTCTGTGTGTGTGTGTGTGTGTGTGTGTATGTGTGTATGTGTGTATGTGTGTGTGTAAGTATCACACAGAGCAGACTTGATTTATGGCTTCATTACTGAGATTGAGCCAGAAGAAATGACCATGAGTATATAATGTGCTTCTGGGTATGTGTTTGATTTGATCTCAATTAGGGTGATGTAGGCAAGGAGATTTTGAAGCCTAATGGTGTTTCCTGGAAGGAAGCTAGTGTTGGACTCTCCATCAGCCTGAGCATCCTTATAGCTGGTGCTAAGAGAAGCTCTTCTGCCTGTTCAGTAGACAGAGAGAAGAGGCAGCTTGTTTTTGTACTCTGGCTGATTTTTCAGGTCATGAGTAGAAGCTGCTATCCTGCTGCTGATTCTAACTGCATGCAACCATGGCTAATCAGGAAATCTCTCTTGTACCATCAGGCGCAAGACGTCCAAGATCATTATTTCATTGAACACATTGTGTAGGAAATTTCTGGGAGTTTCTTTGAGTGGCTTTGATCCTTCAGCAAAATGCAAAATTCTCAACTCAGTAAGTAGGAGATCACTCCATGATGAATGTTTTACACAATGAAAATTTTATTCTTGATGCTAAGAAAATTTTGACTTGCAGCACTTAAGGAAATGGATTTATACTTTAACATAATGGAATAGCCTTGTATCTTGAAGGAATTGGAGATAACCAGGAATGATTTTAGAAATAATGGAAGGAAAATAATTCCATCAGCAGTAGGAACAAGAAAGATATATGTGAAAAAGATGAGAAACTGTCAATAAAGCCAGGATATTTTTAGCAGTTAACTAACTCAACCAAACTACAGTAGAGAAGTTATAATATTCTTGGCCAAATTCAAAACAAGTTCAACCAAAACCTCGATGTCTGGATTGCAGTTAGAAGATAGGTCACCTTTTTTAAACAAAAAGAAAGAGCTTGAATTAGTAGAGAGCTTTGCCTCAAAATATAAACTGAATCTGGTCCATATTCCTGGCTCATTATTATACTGGCTTTTATTTCATTTCCAATGGGAAAGCAAAGCCTCCACCCCCGAACATCTCAAATCACCCCATGGGATAATAAATTCTGAAGATTAATGAGTTCTTAATGACCTAGTTATCTCTTAATTATTGAGAAAGCACAGACTTATAATAAAACTCTCTCTCAAAGAAAATGCATCCAATAAGTGCTGGGCATAATCACATTGTGTTCACCTGACTGAATAGGACCCAGCATTAAAGCAACAGCAACAAAAAAATAGACAAGGTACGGAGCAATGACCATTCATATTTCTGTTAGATGACATCAAGATTGTGGATAAACTATGTGTTGTCCTGCCATGCAAACATGATATCCTCAGTTCTAATGCCTAGAACCTGCATAAAACTGGACATAGTAGAGTGCGTGTGAACACATACACACACACACACACAAACACACGCAGGCATGAACGCACACATGCACGCACACAAGCACAAGCACACACACACATATCTATACTCCTAGCACTTTAGGGCTAGAGAAGTAATTAGGAGGTACCACTGCTGTCTGAGAAGACTAATGTTCAGTTCCTAGTGTCCATGTTACCTATATAAACTGTCACACCTATATTAATTATGACTCCAGGATCTACCGCCCTCTTCTCTCTTCCAAGGGCACTGTACCCACATGATCATTCCTATATAAACAGATGTATATATTTCTATATAATTCAAAATATATTCTTAATTAAAAAAAATTAATCTCACAGCTCCTATAGGAAGATAAGAGAACTCCCAGAACTTTCAGGAGAGTTAGCCTAGTGTCTACAATAGAAAAACAAGTAGAACGCAACACTCAAAGTTGTTTTCTGAACTTCAAAGGACAAGCATGCAGATAAACACACACACACACACACACACACACACACACACACACACACACAGACACACACAATGAATTTGAAAAAATATAAAGAAAGATTTTTATTTTTCTACCAGAAAAACAAATCTCCTTAATTTTGTAAGAAATTAAGATTAAAAACAAAAAGAGAGATGAAATCAGTAGATCCTTCCTACCATTTACTTACCAAAATACTGCACTTCACAGGTCAATAAGAATAGAATGACATTTACAATGGTAGCTTTTTGAATCTATACATGTTGCTCAGTAACTGATAGGAACCTGTTGGGTGACTGTTCTTGATCCTCCAAAAGATACTGCTTTCCTTCTGTTTCCAACCTCTTGTTTCTCACTTTAGGGCATTTGAAATTGGAAATGGGTAGGACTGGTGAGTCTCTTTCCACTGTGGTAAAATGAATTCTTGGGAGCTTGAGGGCCTTTGCTAACAATTGCTAATGAGGCTTTATTACCCAGGACAGCACCTTGTGGAATATTTATATAAAATAGATGCATGTCAAGGACTTTTTTGTTTTATTATAATAGCATGGCAGGAAGGAATGCAAGGCCCTGGGGGATTAAAATGGCCAACTTAATTTTAGTTCAAGTCAGATTGAGTCCCAAATATCCAAACATATATCACAATTACAACGTCAGATTGACTTTGTCAAGCAGATGATGACTAGGGTCAACTAATTTCATTTCTCTCCTCTCTCCCCACTTTCTTCTTTCTGTGTTTCTGTCTCTCAGTCTTTCCCTCTGTGTGTGTCTCTCTCTTGTCTCTCTGTCTGTCCTCTCTTGTCTGTTCCTCTCTCTTCTCTTCTACTCCCTCTCTCTCTCTCTCTCTCTCTCTCTCTCTCTCTCTCTCTCTCTCTCTCTCCTCTATTACTTTCCCAGCAAGAATCTTTTTCTGTTGGGAAAAGAAATCTACTTTTTAAACGTGTCATTTTGTACATTACGGTTGTGGTGTGCATGTGTGTGTGTGTGTGCATGCATGTGTGCATGCGCATGCACACGTGTCCCTGTGATAGCATCAATGGAAGACTTTTATAATTTAAATTCTGTATCTAAATTTATAATTATTTTTTTCATGAAAAAAAATGGAATCTCTACCTTTGGGATGAAAACAAAATTGCCATTTGAAGGTAAACATTGAAGTGTTACAAATCACAGGAAGACAGATTCAGCTGAGGGAAGGGGAACCATGTAGGACACAGCACTGTGTGTGCTGAGTAGTATCTCTCAACACTGGAACTGTTGCAAGAAAGAGGTGACATATCTCAGGAAATGTAGGATGTTGGCTGCAGGACTTCAGTGTCTACAGGGGACTAGCTGCAGGGTCTGCCTGAGATATGCAGAACATCTTTTTTAACTTAATTCTGAATCACACATATTGAGAAATATATTTGATGTGTAAGTTCTACTGCATAATGACAAGAAATAATGACAAGAAATAAAAACTTTTGTACTTCCAGTTCAGACATAGTGGTTTTTCTACTAGATCTGTCCATGACTTATTGAGTCTGTAGATGGAAAACCTATGCATTGGAAGACAGACAATGGCATGTCAAATTAGATGAAATATTTAAGGCAAAGAAACTCTACTTAGTTTGAGTACACTTAAAGTTATAGATGAGGATTTAAAATAATTACCATTCTGAGTCTTGTTCTACTCAGATGGAATTGTTGATTTTGCTTTTGAACAAGGTTTTCCCAGTGGAGCCTTGGCTTGCCTGGAACTCAATATACAAATCTGGCCTCTGTTGAACTTGGGGCGATGTTCTCTCTGCTTTCTATGTGCTGGCATTGTGAATAGGTGCTGCCATGCCTGACCTCATGCTGAATTTAGATACTTAGTTCTGAGGAACCTTTTAAAGATGCTAGCGTTTACTATAGTGATCATCTGCTCTGAAGGTGGAGAGAGGATCCATTCATTCACCACTGTACACTGGTAAAAACAAAAAAGAAGGATGTTGGAGGTATGGCTAGCAATTTGCAGTTACTGCTCTTCGGTAAGAATTTAATTGGTGACCAATTTAAATGCAGGAATCTTCTATGCATTTAAATATCATTTATCCTGAGAAGTACACATTACCAAAATGAACAGAGGACCCCATTGGGACTTAATTAGGGAAGGCTGAGCTGGGAAGTGACAGTTTCCATGCTGTTTTGGAGTCTGCTCTAGCCCTTGTTCCCAACTCCTATGTAACACAATTAATATCTTGTATCTAGTTTTAATAGAGGCAGTAATTCTAGTAAGACACATTATTGCTTCTTGGCCCAAAGAGAAATGTTCATACATTTCTCTTCTTGCTGCTATCTGTCAAACTGACTGGTTTGGTCTGTACCCTGAGACATTACATATTCAGGAAAGCAGTTGTTTCCATATGTCTTGTGGGGGAAATGATTCCCCCCCACCTTTCTTTTTTCTTTCAAAAAGTCATGAGGTTTAGAGAACATTTTTCTTTTTCGTCACCCCTCTGCACATATCAGGTGGTAGTCATTCCAGCATTCCCAGTACATGCCCATGGGTGTGCGACCTCCAGCTTCCATAAACCCTGGGTATATTCGTTTCACAGGAGACAGACTTCCCAAGCTGTTTTCTGAGCCACCAGTGGAGCTGCAGAGCTTCTAATGCTCAGTTCACAAAAGAATTCAGCTGAGGAGGAACAGTCAGGGAGTGCTACTAGAAAACCCAGTTATTGTCTGGAAAGGAATGATGGACAGCTCAGCATCTCTTTTTTCTATTTATTTAACAACAATAGAGCATACTGGATATAATGCCTTTTTTGTAAACAACTTCTTTTTACCTTAATTATTTCCAGGACATTTTCACATCCACAATTAAAGACTGTGACTCAAAATAAATTCAGCTTATGAAATGCATTTGTACTTCATGAAAGATGCCTACAGTTTTCATGATGAGGAGCGGACAAAGACCTGAGTACGTGTGTACTGTTAAGAGCACAGCCATATCAAGGGCCCCAAATACTAGATGTTTACAGCCTGAGACCGTTCCCAGAGAACTTCTACCAACAGCAACTAAACCTGACTCCTTGTTCGGCTCTACATAATAATCTGATCTTCTCATTCAGCTTTCACAATAAACCTGCCTCTTTGATTTCAAATATATAAACTAAGTACACTGAGTTTCTAGAGACATGCTGGTATGGTTGTCAAAGCACACACTCCTCCTGGTCCCAGCTTTCCTATATGTGTGCCATTCTCGTTCTCTTATTCTTCATCTCCCTATGCTCAGTTAGATTAGTTCCTAAGCTGAGCAGATCACAAGAGACTTTGTTTGGCTGTTAGAATAACTCTCCCTAATTGAATACACTGGGAAGTAAATCTTCTGTTTTGATTTGTAAGAACTCACTGAGAAGTAATTAAATATCTGATATTAAACATCAAGAAGACTCAGAGAATAAAGGCACTTGCCTCCTAGCCCAACTATCTGACTTCATCCACTCATATGATCAAAGGAAAGAAGCATCTCCATTGGGTTTTCTTCTTACCTTTATACATGGCTGTGGAATTTGTGCCCCAGCCCCACCAAACAAATGAACAAAACTCTCAATTAACTAATATAACTTATTGGTGAACTCATCCTTCCTGGAGATTTCTGTTTTGGAAGACTAGATTTTAAGATCCACATATATATATTTTTTCAGATTGTTCATTTATTCCCATGTGAGTTTTGGCAGATCATGTCCTTTGAGAAGTTGACCAGTATCTTCTTGGTTATGAAATGTGTGGATGCAGTGCAGAGTTGTGTAATCTTTATCCACAGATGTTAGGTCCACAAGAGCAGTACTCACAGCCCCATTCATCATTGCTGTATGGGCAATTTATGTCATCTAGCTGCCTTCCTTGATCCATAGAGAGTTTGCCTATCTTCCTTCCTTCCTTCTTTGCTTGCTTCCTTGCTTCCTTCCTTGCTTGCTTCCTTCCTTCCTTCCTTCTTTCCTTCTTTCCTTCCTTTCTCTATTTTATTTTTGTGACACAGTTTCTAGTGTTATTTTTTTCCTGTTCTTGACCTCATTACTGTTTCTTTTAACATATCATTTCTATCCTTGTGCTTCCTTTGGATTGAGGATTTTCTTCTTTGGGAGAGAATTTAAATTTCTCCTTGCTATCTAATTTGTTAATGTAGAAACGTGGCTTATTGATCCTGCTTATTCCTCTTTTCTACTGTTAAGTTTCTACTATAAATTTACCTCTTTGGCTTGCTTTAGCTGAGTCATATTAATTTCAGTATATGATATTTTTCATTTGTTTAATATTTCCATATTGTATATGAGTATGTGGGTGTAATGTCAACTGTTCAGAACGTACCCATAGGCCCGTGGGATGACTTACATTTAGAGAGTGGTCTACCAGGCTGGCTGCTTTGACTATATTCCTGGGATCTTCCTTACAGCTTTTGGAAAGGACAGAAAGCACCAGGCAGAGTCTCCTGTGCTGTCTTGGCATCAGGGTTTCCTTCAATGTCAAATGCTAAAATGTTTGTTACTTCACATTCATAAGCAGTGGGACATGTGTAGAGGGGTGAATACACTTGGAAGTAACACACACACACACACACACACACACACACACACACACGCATGCACGAGCGCGCACACGCGCACACGC
This sequence comes from Mastomys natalensis, assembly GCA_021653895.1. Taxonomy (NCBI): domain Eukaryota; kingdom Metazoa; phylum Chordata; class Mammalia; order Rodentia; family Muridae; genus Mastomys; species Mastomys natalensis. Next base: position 247,400 of record JAJTUV010001636.1, on the reverse strand, counting down.
ACACACGCGCACACGCGCGCACACACATGCACAAGCACACACAGTTACTTTTGCCTTCTTGTCACAATTGCTGGGAATTATTATCTCCCACCTGGAAAAGCATGCCCTTACCAATTTATTATCTCCATCTCTCCACCTGTCCTAAACTTTAATTTTTGTTCCAAAAATATTTTCTTTCTCCCTTACTTCAGAGAGTAACAGGGTATAAAATTACAGGTCAAATAATTATTTGTTCAGTTGTTTTTCTCTTAGTTCTAAACTGTTGTTTTATTTTTTCTTTTGTCTTTTTTGAATGATTCCAGTGAAACAATTAGACATAATTATTGCTTTTTCTATAATGTAGAGAGTTTACATAGCTTTCTCTCCGATGCTTTATCTTTGCTTTTCTATAGTTTGAAGGAAGCACGTGTGTATAGTTAGATGTTTTTGTTGGCATTTGTCCTTATTTTTTATCTCGACTTCTCAAGCTTTGTTTTATCTTTCACATTACATTTGGGTAAATATTAAATATTTTGTCCTTTTTAAAATTCAAACATATTTTCATGAGTTTTAAGAGATATTTCTGTAATGCATACACGGCTATTTTCTAGATCTGAATTTTAAAGTAATCTATTTTGGGCTTGGTTTTACATTCTCTTATTATTATTACTCTTTATTAGTCATGATCTTGTTCTCTTATTAAATGTTGTAACTTTTCATTTAATTTATAAAGGGATATTGATTATCCTAAAACAAACAAACAAACAAACAACCAAAACATACAAACCAACCAAACAAAAACCCCATGGGTTTAGTGACTGATGTTTTTTACAGAATTTTAATTTTAAGTTCTATGAAAGCCCAGAATTCCAACCTTTGTAGCACAAGAAAACAGATATAATGCAGCTGCTCTGATCTATGATTGCGCAGTTAAATGATGCCATGACATTAAGAATTTCCTGCAAATTGTTTGGAATTACATGGATGATGGATTTCAACCAATCTCAAGACTGAAGGTCAAGGGATATTTCAGGCATATGAAGACTTTTAAAACTCTAGTGTTTTCTAGGTCAACAATTCTTTTCACATCTCAAATAATTTATACTACTGACCATCCAGTAGCTTACTTCTAGACATTAGAGATATTGAGACAAACAAGAATCATCCTTACACATAGCAAACCTTACACATAGCAGAAAAATACAAATGGGCAAAGATGTGGGGTAGGGGATGAGGAAAAGACAAAATAATTGGTTCTTTAGTCACCATTTCCTTTGTGTCTTGAAGAAATGTACAATGCTAAGAGACATTGAAAGAGCTGGGCTGACTTTCAGATGACCTGTAAAGGGTAATATATAAGAAGGAACAAAACACAATGATATATATATATGTGTGTGTGTGTGTGGTGTGTGTGTGAAAATATCACAAGGAAACCTTTTACTTTATACAATGACTAAAAACTTGGTGAATAAAAATAAAGAACCAAGTAGGTCAGGGAAAAAGAATGATTCCAAAAGAACAAAAGTAAAAGTGAAGGCCCCACAGCAGTCATAAAATAATAAAAATAATTTAAAAAACACTTTAAAGAAACAGAACACTTAGTATAATTGAAGTGTAAGTTCAGAAAGAGAAAGAAGCACTGAGAAGGCCCAACGAAGTCCTGAAAGGGATGTGTATGTCCACTGTCACAAATACAGATATGTATATTAAGTCACTCATCATGAATGTATGACGATCAAAGTCTATTAAACCCTTCTTCATTCTTTCTCCTGTCTCTACTTTCAAGAAGGAACTTGTTCTTACACTTAAGGCTTTACATGCTTGCTTTGGCTAATGATATGCTAGAAAATGTGACCCAAAGTCCTAAAATAGGCATATGTAGGAGCTTTCTATCATCTACCCAAAGCTTTGTAGCCTCAGTCAGCATGACACTCAAGCAGTAGCAGAGAAAGCAGGGCGTGGTGGGGTAAAGCTTGAGGTTGGGAACATTAACATATCGGATTGAGGAGAACTAACGCTAAAAGTTCCCACTTTCTCACTGTGCTTTGGTTGTCCATGTAGCCATTCCCACATCTGGCAAAGAACCATCTGCCAGTGAAATCATTAGCATACAAAAGACATCTTCAGCCCTTGGCAGAACTTTGTGTTAGTTCAACAGAACTTGGAGTCACAGACTGTATCTGAAGAAGCCAAGTTTGGCTACCCGTCTTGGAGAAGCCAAATAAAATAAACCAGTCAAATTGACAGTAAAAAGGCAATTTATTCAATGTGTCCACATTAAGAAGAGGGACAAAGAGATCCAATGGGTATCTCAAGTACATCTTTGGGGTTCCAAAGTGAATGTAAAATTTAAAGTAGAAGGAAAAATATATGCAGGTTTAAGCAGGCCTAGTCAAAAATTGTGACCCTGTGCACCACTGG
>JAJTUV010001636.1:197500-240000 GCA_021653895.1 Mastomys natalensis | reverse complement strand
TTTGACAATTCCATTTAGATTTCTTTTATATGGGAGATTAATCAATACAAAGCAGAGTAAAATCCAGTAGAAAATAAAATTCCTCATCTTCTGTAGTCAGAGATCTGAAAAACATATTTAGGAAAAACTTTAAAGGATAACTGATATTAAAGAAGGTTGGATTCTAAACTTAAATAAGTCAGTTTCAAAAATGTGTGCAGCCTAACAAGGAGACACCTAAGGAGATAAGAATACACAGTTCAGTGCACACAAAACTCTATTGTCTTTTGCCAGTTCTGACTTCTGTAAATCAGTAAAAGTAGGCCCGTCCTCTTGTTAGACCAATGCATCTTCCTCTGTTTGAAAACAGTGAAGAATATTCTCTTTCACCACAAGGCATGCCACTTCCTTCATAATGAGTTCCAACAGCCACTTTTGGCCATTACACTTATTAATCAATGTAAGTCAAACATTTTTCCCTGAGGAAGGACTGTACTAAGGAGCTAATTCTCTGAATGAAATGTACGATAGATATTGGATAAGTCACTAGGACTAAGAAGAATATATGTGGAGTCGTATTATGAGAGTAGTTGATCAAAGCAAGATGCTTGTCTTGTGATGATGGACACCTGAACAGTAACATCTGGAAAGAATTCTGGCCCATGATGAGATGGACTTCTGAAATATGGTTAAACTAATCATCCATGTGAATTCAAACATCCCATACTCTTTTAGTAGAAGGTAAAAAAGACTACGATCAATAAGAAATAGTTCTGATAAATAGCACCCAGCACAGAAATCCATCAATTGAGTGTGCTTCATGGGAGGATACATAGACTTTACTTCCAAAAATGACAAAGGATAAAACATTGTTATAGGCATCAGCATTATCAAAAAATCCTGAGATAACCTTCTATCTGACTGCTATAAAAGGAGATGGTACTTTAAGGAAAGTAGTCTCTTAAATAAGGTATGATTCTGAAATAAGCAGTCAGGTTACAGTATTTATCTATTACATGTAGTTATCCGTTAGAAGCAGTGAGGTTGTACCAGAATTCATGGGTCCTTGACCTGCAGTGAACTACTTAGTATAACAGAGCTTTTCTAAAGTTGTGATGCATGGTAAGTCACTACTATCATTTCTTAATGCACAAACTCAGTATAAATTGAGACATGATGAAGAAGGGCCTGTGGACAACCTTACCAATGAAAAAACATAATCTCTTGCCCAAGTTCTGAAGCTCAGCCCATTTTAAACGCCAGAGTTCATTAAATAAGTAGGAGGTACCTCTAGACAAGTGTGCCCTCAACATCTCGGCTGGCAAATTAAAGATAATAAACTCAGATTCTTCCTCAGAGATTCACAAGCTCAGTTATTTAGGTAACGTGAGAAAAAGATTATGAACAAATATTTTTAAAATAGTGAATAAGGGGTAGGTAACAAAGTAAGGCCCAAGTCCATATTTTAGAGGACCCAGTGAATTCAAAGGATGCCAAGATCTGGGCAAGAGTTAAGAGTACATAGTGCTTTTGCAGAAGAATGTATGAATATTTCAGAGTCACAAGAATGATGGCTGAATGGGGGCTCAAAGACATGGTTCCTGCTCAAACGCATGGTCCCATGAATCGAAGCTGGTCTAGTGAATTCTGTCGATTGTTTTTATTTCAACACTTTCAAGCCTCAGACTTGGTATTATTTATTGAGGGGACTCTACAGTCATTTAGCCGTCAGTTGATATTGGACTCTACCCTTAGAAGAGGGTATTGCATCTTGACTGCTGTGGTATGCATTTTGGGGATCCAACTATGGTTCCATGACCTCTACTTTCTCCCTTTCAGGATGTCCAGATGCCTCTGCACACCAGGCTGGAAGGATGAACCAGAATCAGAAAAGGGTGGGATTCTGCAGGATCCATGTCTGGCTGCGAGTGGGTACTTGGGTGTGGAGAGAGGAAGAGAGGCCTTCTCTGAGTATCTTCAAAGAAACAGCTCTCTTAGATCTTAGTTTGTGTATATACTTTTATTTGGAGTGGGTTTGCATACATACATTTTATTTGGGGTGAACCAGGGGTACATACGGACCTTGGAGAGTGGGAAGAAGGGCAAATGAAAAATATTAATTAGAGTTTTAAAGTTCTGTAATAGCAGTTGAATGAGGACTTTAGATGGGATGATGGCCAGATATGACAGGACGTGAGAGAGAGCTGTGTCGTCAGTAGACTCGATGAGTCTGTGAATCTGGAGTCAGAAGTAGATAACCTTGTTTAGTATCTCCTTTAGTGATACACTTGAGGAATTCATACTTCCCATTCAAGTCCTCAGAACAATTTCCTCTAAATTTACTCACTTCTTTCTGGAGGAAGAGGAGCCATAAGACTCAGGAAGCTCAGGACAGTTGTAGGACTCATAAACTGCTTCCCCCAGGTCGTAAATACAGTTAAACAATTCCTGGGTTGAAGCCTTCCTGTGGAATGGAGCTACTTGCAAGGCATGCTGGGAGTTCCAAGGATACAGCCATCTATTCATCAGTGGTGCATGTTTGAGAGTTACTTCTGCCTCCTGCTTCTGCAAGCAACTCTAGTAAACTCACTGTCCTACCAAGCTCAGCATAAGGGCATTGTAAGAGTCCATGATTCACTGAAGAGTGATACCCTGGACTCAAATAGTATGTAAACTCAGTGTTTTATTCTGTAGAAGTCCAGCATGCTAGGGTCACTCATTACCAAGATAGAGAGACAACAAAGTGAGCTTGAAGGCCTGATTTAAAGCACATTAGGGGAATTCTGGTGGTAGGTGACATTCAGGAATTGGGGGCTGGAAACTGAGGAAGTAGCTGAAGAAGTCTGGAAAGTGCTGCTGATTCATTGTTCTTGCCTCAGGCCAGGTGTGGGGGCTGCAGTTCTGAGGCCTGGACTTGCCCAGTTCTTGGAAATAGAGATTTAGTTCTTGTCTCCTGAACTGCCAATGTGAAGCCTGACATGGAGTTAGTCTAGCCTTCTCAGTGTCTTTTATTTTTTTCTCACTTGTGTCCTGTCTCGGATGAAGAGAAGCTTGTTTACACCTCCCTGAGAAAAGTCGTACTGCATCAGAACATACTGAAGTGAATATACTGAGTGAAACTGTCTTCCCTACTTTCTGGTGTCCTTCCCAGGACATTTAGCATTCTAAAATCGTTTTCCTCACTTTGCATGACAAAAAGGAAACATTTTCTCTCCCCTTCTTTTATTACTGTGTTATGTGTTCACCCTTAGGTGACCTCCTCATCAGAACCAGTTTATTTAAAAAAAAATACACACACACACACACACACACACACACACACACACACCACTCTCACACACACACACACACACACACACACAGACACACACACACACACACACGCACACTCTCACACACACACATATACATATATATATAATATATATTAAAATACATATTTATATATTTTATATATATCTGAATATATATATATATATATATATATATATATATATATTATATATATATATGCTGTCATGTGAGCATCTAAACTGCTAGGATTTGGTCAATGTTCATGTTTGGACTTAGTTTCCTTTTCCATTTCATATATCCCTTAGAACTCTGCCCTCCACGACGGATTAGTTAGCTCTTATCTCTTACATGCACAAGATTTTAAAACCAACAGCTTCAATTTTTTGTTTTTTAACTAATAGGCTTAATCTGTCTCTTCAAAAATGGATATTTTACTATTTCTGTCCTATGGAATTTTAAACAGTTTTGCAGTTGTTATTTATGATTGTAGGATCAATGACATGTGCGGAATGAGGATGGAGCCAGGCTATATGTCATACTTCCTAGCATACAGATCACCTCTCCATCCACAGCAGTTACTTTTTTTTAATGAAGCTGGACTACTTGGCTTGCAGGGAAGAGCTGCTGTCATGTGCTTGTATGTCTTATCATTCACTCATAGACCCAGTATTTAACCTGCTTTTTTATTCTCCTTTTCCTTCCTTCCATTTATTTATTTATTTATTTATTTATTTATTTATTTATTTATTTATTTATTTATTTATTTTTCAAAATAGCACAGCACCCCTGAACATCTATAGGGGAATGATCAATTTAAGCTAGAATGACCCTAGTTTTACACTCATCCATTTTCCTGCCCCCATTATCTTTACTCTTCGGGGTGGTATTAATTAGGAGCCATTGATTCTCACCTAATGTCAGCCCATCTACTCTTGCAGTTAGTCACATGCCCTTCTTCTGAGCATACATTCATTGCCCATGCTTCTCCCTCCTGTTCATTCTTCATTCTCTCTCTTACTACCCCTTCCTATTTCTTTCAGGAAAGGCTGTCCTTGACCCACATGCTTTCTTCCTTTTTCTCCGTCTCTTAGTGGCCTCTTTTGGCTGAATGCTTCAGTGACAATGACTACATTGACTATTCTGAAACCTCCCTGGCCACCCTTAACCTCTGTCCCAATCTATCTTTCCTCTGTCAATCAGAATTCCCCTGCAGGCATTCAAAGGCAGGCTGGATCCATTTAAGAATGAAAGATCCTTTCACTGCACTAGTCTCCCATCCCATCAGTCAGAATCACCTCAGGCATCACTCTTCTGAAGCCCCAGTATGCATTTTGATGCATGTCAAGATAGAGATGAATCTTTCAAGACAGGCGGTTTCATGGTCAGAGGCCTTTCGCTGAGAGGCACTGCTCACAGATGTCACAGTGTGAGTAAGGAGGCCTGGATTCCCAGCCAGGTCTGAGAGGAAGAGGGTGGAGTTTCCTCCACTCACTGAGCCCACAGTATCTATGTTACCAGCGTATTCAGTGAGAATGGAGCTTAGGAGGATGCATTTTAGGTCAGGTTCACAAAAGCCTTGTTTGGAAGGTAGAGTGGCAGAGGCTAGAGTGAGTTTGGAAGATGTGCATAATTTTGATCAAAGTCAGAGACCACAGCCTACATCCCAAGTCAGGTCTTGTACCCTTTGATAAACCAACTAAAAAGATCAAATTAATAGTGAAAAACACAAAAATGAGATTTATTCAATAAGGCCACATTGGGAAGAGGAACAAAAGGACTCCACGTCCATCTTGAGGTGAAGTAGAGGGTAAAGGATGAAATGCCTGTATCTGAGCAGTCCTGGTGAAGGTGTGGCCCTGTCCACTCCCCTACCATTGTCTATGCTCCTACCACTGTGACGCTTCGGTAAGACGTCTTTGGAAGTTCTTAGGACTGTGTGAAACCACTTAGCAGGAGACAAATTTCCGTGTTGGCTGGTATCTTCCTTTTTTTAGTATGAAATTCCTGGGTAAATTCTTATTTCTTTGGGGTCCATTGTTTCAATAGTGTGATAATCAATTTGAAAGACACAAGTATCACTTTAAAGCTGTGATTTTCAACATGAGGCTCATGACCTCTTTGAGGGTCACATATTAGATACCCTGCATATCAAATATTTACACTACTATTTACAACAGCAGCAAAATTATAGTTAGGAAGACTGTATTAAAGGATCACAGTAGGAGGTTGAGACTACTGCTTTAGAGTATCTTCATTCCTGACAGATCTTATATAATCAGTGACTGCACTGGGTAAGGAAGAAACTGGTGCCTAGGTTAATTCAGTAGAAAAGCAGAACTCTGAAGGCTGGTATAAGAATGAGAACCCAAGGAGTGTCAGCGGGTAGGCAGCTTCTATCAGGGAAGGTCTCAGGCTCAGTCCTGACCAACTATCTGAGTCTGATCAATCCTGGGCTCACATTCAACTAAATCTTTTTTCTTTTCTTGCTGTAAAAAGTTTCCCTTCCTGTTGCTTTTTGCTAAATTGAGTTTCAGATAGAAGTATTCCCTTTACCTGGCCTCTTGTCACCAAATGAAAGGTATCGTCTAAAGGACACTGGAGCCACTCAGTGTACCTCACTACTCATAGGAGACTTCTTTTATTGTGGAAAGGGAGAAACTTTGCAGATGATTCTAATTTCACTGAGGAAGAGAATCAGGCCTCGAGAGCTCGTGCAAAAAGCAGTTAACACTCTCTTCCAGCAAGAGCTCTTGAAATGAAGTCCTTGATCCTAGGTGTTTTGGTGACTATTGGGACAGGTCACTTTAGGCGTGAAGATCAAATGCCTCAGAATTTAATCTCTCCAGAACAGGACACAAAGTAGAGAAGCAGTATTAGCCTGTATTGAACATAGTTAAATCTAAAATAATTGAAAGAACTGTAATTCTCTACGTAATAGGGAGAGCTTGGTCTGGCTTAGTAAGATGCTTGTTTAAAAGGAATTCTACTTGTCTAACACCACAGTGTGTGTACATCTTTCAGAATTGAATTTTTAGTACTTATTTACCTAGTGTGTTATAAGATTTATGTATGTTTTAATGTATGTACTTATTTAATTTGTATTAATACATACACATGTGTGGTGCTCTGGCCAGAGGACAGCTTGTGGAAGTCTTTTCTCTGCTTTCAACAGGTGAATTCCACAGATTTAACTTCAGGTCAGGCTTGGTGGCAATCACCTTTACCCACTGAGCAGACCTAAGAACCGATTTAAATTTCTTTATTAGGTGATGTGCCCTGTGAGGCAGCAAGCACATCAGTAAAAGAATAGACTCTTGGAGTCACACTGTATAAATTAAGATACACATGGCCACTTCCTTGCAATGAACTTTAGTTAGTAGCTTAACTTCTTTATGCCTCAATTTTATTATATGTAAAAAATATGAAAAAAAAAAAAACAAAAAATGGACATTATATATCATATACCCTATGGAGTTACTGAAAAATGGAATCACATACAAACACATACACAAATGCATGCAACTGAATTTAGGGGTCACAGCCTGCACCTCAATAAACCAAGTCAGTATTTCATCCTGATAAGCCAATTAAAAGATTCAGATTATTAACGAAAAGCATAAGCCACACTGGGAAGCAACAAAGAGAACCAGCACTTCTCAATACCAACTCCAGCAGTTTATCTTGGGCTGTGTGTGTGTCCCAACATGAGAGTAAGGTTTATATACAAGGGAATAAATATGTGTAACCGAGGAATCCACCTTGTCCAGCATTGTCTCAGCTTTCTCCTGCAAATCCGTATGATAAACTGTAAGTTTTTTCTTAAGAGACAAGTTCTTCTGGCTTTCTAAGTTCCTCCTCTGGCTGTCCACTGGGATTTAGATGTTTCTTCACAAGAAAGTCCTGGGGGAAACATTTTAGTTTCTTGGGGTTCGTTCTTTCAGTAGTCTCATAGCCAAAGAGAACAGTGTAATGTCTCTTTAGAATATGCCTATTCCTGTCAGACAGGCCTGTTGCATAGAAGCAATAGATCAACAATGAGCTAACATGAGAATGATCAACATGTTGTTCTTTTTAATCAAGATTTGAAGACATGGTGGTTTATATGCTTTCTTTACAAGAGGTTTTGCATTCTTTTTTTCTTTGTTTATTTCTCTCTCTTTCTTTCTTCCTTCCTTCCTTCCTTTCTTTCTTTCTTTCTTTCTTTCTTTCTTTCTTTCTTTCTTTCTTTCTTTCTTTCTTTCTTTCTTTCTTTCTTTCTTTCTCTCCCCTTGGTCTCCATTCTTTCCTCCTACAATTAAACCAATTCCAATTCTACTCAAACCCTAGGTAACTTGTGCTTCCAGGTTTATACTTAGTAAATCTTTGTCTGGCTCCTTCTCTTTATTCATGAACACAGTCTACAAAGTGCACACAAATGGAAGAATTAGTCCTTTAATCTTAAATAAGTGGATTCATCATATGCAAAACTCAAACAGAAGCAGGTTAACTTCACTTCAATTTCTTTCTAGATTGATTCTACTATAGCCATCTACTTAGCCTCTATTAAAGCTTATGTATTATCTGTGAAATGGAGCATGGAATTTTTATGACAGGCAAATTCCATACTCAGGTACTACATGGAGTAGTGAAAACTGCAAAGAACTATCTATAAGCTTTTTTACACATTTCTTTTTTCATTCAAGAATCCATTCATGAGTCTCGTGATGAGGATCCATGGGAATTTGTTATAGCATTTGTCTTTTGATGGTCCCTACAAGAAATACTGTAATTAATATCCTCATAAGTAGACATCTTAGGTCATCTTTGTTTTTATGGCAGAGATCTACATAGTGGAATATTTGGCTTAAAGATTATACGGATTTTAGTATGAATTGCTTCTATTGTTTTGTCTTCCATAACCAAATACCACATACTTCCACCAGTGGTTCAAGAAGGTATTCTTTTCCTATATCTGACATTTCAAAGTGTTCATCCTTTCTTATTATTGTTGTTATTAAAAACCTAGCATTTCAAGAGCATTAGAGGCCTCTCACATGAAACTGACTGTAGTACAAATGGAGAGCAGAAATGACAATACACCCAGGAAAAAGAAATAAGTGCAAAGATAGCTCTGACAACCAGGTGTTGCTTTCTGGGGAGAAGAGGAGGCTGAAAAGTAGAGACAAAACAAAATGGAGGCAATTCTGGCTTCTTCCAGTTCTCTCATTGATCAAACTATCATGATCTACATAGCATCTACTTAGCACCAAATGTTAGGTATTTTTAGATATTATCTATGCAATGTAGACATAGCCATGTTCTGAAGGCTCAAGTACCATACAGTGCAGTTAGAACTTTTAAAGCCTATTAGCACACAGGGCTCAGAGGCATCCTTTGTGTTGATATGTTGAATATGTACAGATTGATCATCACAATACAAAGTGAAGTCCCAAATGAGAGTGGTAGTGGGATCCACTTAAAGCACAAAAGCCAGGAAAGGAGAGAACCCATTCCGACAGGGAACAGAAGCAATAGGAATAAAGCAAAATGGGGTACAGGATGACTAGGACACAAGATAAGGCTCACAACTGGATTCTATTGTTTATAGACTTAGGAAAAATGACTCCACAGCCTACAAGGAAAAATCTTTACCACATGCCTATTTAGTTGGAATGAGAATTATTGATACCCATATAGTTTCATTTGGGAAACAGTCCTGTGTTGGTATCTGAGTAGGACACAGGAATTTTGACCTGGAAAAAGTAAACGGAAGGTCTTATAGGGGAAGAGGGTGACTGCTAGCTTTGCTCCATTGAAGATGGTATAACAAAGAAATCATTGTCATAGAGCAGCACTGCGTGTATGCCTGCCAGAGGTTGGTGAGTACTGCCTCAAGCATGAGAACCGTGTTCTTCTTTGTGCTGTACACATAAAAAGACTGTGGTTACTGCTTGAAGGTGTGCTGTGCATGCCCATCTCTTGGGCAGTCACCATCGAGTACTATGTGAGCCATCAAGTGCTCAGCCTCACGTGGACAACTCCACAATCTTTCTTCAGTGTCTGGGAACTGTGGGCTGAAATTTTTTGAGATCTTGTGTTTGACCAAGACCAGATGACTAAGACCAGATGTTTGGATATTGACGAAATAAATTATATTACTCATTTTCTTGTAAAAGATAAAAGGAAATGGAAAGAGATGATTGATGTGCATGCACGTGTGCACATATAGACAGTGAATTCTGACAGCTATGATATTATTAAAATTATCTTATTACTGACAAATAATTTGTTTATATAGAGAACATATAGAGGGAGATGGATGAATACATAGTAAAGGTATCACTGCAGTACCTTTTGTGGGTGCATAATAAGTGCCCACTCCTGGTTAGACATGGTCTATTATGCTCTGAAAATATACTTGTGAGCATGTTCTGGCCATTGTATACATTAAATTCTATGAGGGATGCAAGGAGCAAACAAACAGATACAAATTTCAGTATCAATAATGAATGATATTAAGAAAGTGTTAAGTAAATTAAGAGAACTAGGAGAGAAGGAAACTGCTGTTTTGTATAGGTGAGCCACTTGGCATAGAGATCTCAATGAAGTGTAGGAGGAGGCACTAGCGATAGGGAGATTGCCCAGAAAAGGGCTGAGAGAAATGGAAAGATTCTGAGCTAGGGAGGTAATGAAGTGCAGGTGTCTGGAGACAGAGGGGATAAGGACTTGGCAGGGTCAGGAAGGTCTGGGATTCCATTTAAATGCAATGGGAAGCCATGTGTGGACTTGGAGAATAAAAGTTGGATATTGAAATTTTGCTTAACAGTATCACTCTGGTTGCCATGTAGGGCACAGGAAGGTTCAGGCAGCCAGCTGGGCTCTATGGCTTACACCTCTTAAGCCGGAGCAAGAAGATTACCATGAGTTTCAGCAAACTGCCTTAAAGAAAAAAAAATAAGAGGAAAGGCAAGGAGACTAGGGGACCTGTAGGATGCTACTCTGCAGCAGTTTTCAGAGAGGGGTTAACACAAATAAGAGTTGATGCTGGGACTTCTGACGTTATTGTCCAATACTATTCAGTATTTTTCTTAGCAGTGGGGTGTATAGGTTTTACAATTTAGGTAAAACAGCAGCAACAATTTTAGCATTCCTAAGCATTTAGAAATCATGCCCAATATCATCAGATCAATAGCGTATAAAGAAAACTACAGCAACAAAATATGTAAGCCAGAATAGAATGCTGCTAACAAATCCATAATCAACATTTTCATTGTTCAAATGATACAATTTTCTTCACATAGATGGGCCAGAACTGAAGATTAAACTCATTCAAGGGAAGCGAGAGGGAGCTCAGAGCACTTTTCCATTTTCCCTCTATTAATCATAAAGCACTGTACTGAAATTATGTCTCTTTTCCAAGCATGCCTGACAAAAAGTCCACGGATTCTGACCCAAATCTATGGATTTGCTGTAAAATCTTTGTATGAAAAAACTGTGAATGTTGATTTTGGATGTAAACTCTTCAGGTTGTTTTTATTTTTGAACTATTAAAACAATGGTCAAAGCAGTCCTTAAGAGGGAGATTTCTAAGGTTTGAATATACAATCAGTTTCCCATATAAAGGAAGAGAGAAATAGAACGAGACAGAAGAGAAAGAAGGGGAAAATCATGAAAATGTATGCAGTCAGAAGCACAGTTACAAAATGGTGTGCTGATCACTCAAAGAGAAAATGAAATCATGTGCATTATTTTTGTCTTGACATAAATTCTCCAGGAAAGATTTCTGGAGGATTGGTTTTTGTCCCGTTTGAAGCCCTTGACAAGTGAAATGATGCCTAAATTGCAACCTGACCTCTGCCTTGCTAAGGAGCCATGTTTTCCTGGCTTGGCTTTGTCAAATTGTCCTTTCCCTGTACAAGCTTCCAGACAGGATATGTCTTGTCTGTGCCAGAAAAACTCCTCCCAGTTTCTTGTAAAGAACTGGTACTTTGTGGCCTAAAAGAAAAATAACAGGCCTTTCTGTGAAGGGATGCTTTCCTGCAGCAATAGGTGATGTAGCCACACACTTCTGGAATGAAAACTTTTCCTTCAGATGTACATTCATTTATTCTAAATCTTGTTTCGTGAGCTAAATGCTGAAATTAGCCACTTATTGTGTTTTGTTGAGACAGTCTAATCTAACCTAGGCTTAAATCAAACTTGTTATGGTAGTCAAAAAAGTAGAACTTCTGAGCCCCATTCCTCTTTCTCAGTACTAGAGATTCATATATGTAATACTGAGCTTCATTGTAAAATTAATTAAATTACAAAAATTTGGGTGTCATGTTAGTTACTTTTCTCATTGTTGTGAGAAATTCACCATAAAATCAACTTAAGGAAGAAATGGTTGATTTTGGCTCAAGGCTTAAGCTGATATAGTCTGCCGTGGTGCAGATGGCATAGCAATGAGAACATAAGGAGGTTGGTCATTCTGTCCCCACTCGAAAACATAGAGACATGAATATTATCACTTAGCACATGTTCTTCTTTGAATTTAGTCTGGAACTTTGGTGAGAAAATGGTAATAGTAATTGGAAGTGGGTTTCCCTTTCTCAGTTAAAAATCTCTGAAATGATGGTGACAGCAAAGCCAGAGGTCTATCTTCTAGATGATTCAAAATATCCACCAAGATGAACATTATAGGCACCTTTTTACACTTTTGCTTATAAGTTGAGATATGGTGACATTACTGCCCCTCATCCTGTACTGTCATTTCCTTATTAGAACCTGTAACTACATAGGAATGCTACTGTACAACTATGTCTTAAAGTCAAGTCTAAGAATGGGCATTTACAACCAGCCCATTAATATAATATTTAAGTGAATAAAATATTTTAATCAGGATTTTCTTTATTATTTTTTCAGTATACTATGTAGGATCTTCCCACACGTCTGTTTTATGTGAAATGAACAGAACCACCTTACACCATATAAATGGACATGGTTAAAATTTCATGCTCACACAAATAGGAAAATTTGATTCTGTCTCATTCTTTTTATTGCCTATTTTCCCTCCTTTATTTTTCTAGAACAAATTCATGGCAGTGAATGAACATTTATTGAATATTATGTGACCTGCGTTGGAAAAATCTGTCTGCACCAGATATGGTCCCAGACCTGAGAGTCGAATTGGACACAAGTCCCTATTCCTAATCCTCTTGATAACCACTCAAAAATGAAAAAAAGTTTTATCCAATAGAATCTTGGTGGCTATACAAACCAGTCTTAACATTAGGCCCCATGCTCAGCAATAGGTGTCCAACTCAGAATGAGCTCAGGGCTATCTTTGGAGGTTCTTTGTAACATACTGTGTATTTAGGGCATCTATCTATCCTCTCTCATCTATCTCTCTCTCTCTGTGCCTCCATCCATATCCATCCATCATCCATCTATCTAATTATTTTTATTCATAATTTATTTATTTGCTTATTTACTTATTTCACAACACAGGAACATTGTGTATCATTATGGCTTCCAGTTATGTGTTTTTTATGGGATTGCTGTGTGTATAAATGTGTGTCTGCATCTACATATGTTTCTCCTGTTGTTAGCTTTCTCTGGTTTTGTTTTTCTTCTGTTTATTTGTTTTGTCATATTCTATTTGTTTGTTTCATTTCATTTTATCATTGTTAATTAGATGCCTATTTGTTTTCTAAGGGTGGGAGAGATGAAGTAAATTTGAATAGGAAGTTTAAAGGAGGACACAGTAAAACCACCAAAGTAGAACATTCCATGGATAGAAAAAAAAAGGCTTATTGGTACTGAACTGCCAAGACTATCTCTTTAAGGAGGAGTGCAGAAAGAAGAGCAAAATGGCAAAAATCAAGCAGATTTTCTAAGACAGTCAACAGAGTGGGGTCTCTGAGCTGCTAGATGGTATTCTGATTGATCAAGAACTAGATACCTTTGTCCAAGGTAATTGCCTTTGATGATAAATTAAGTGATGTTTATGGTTGGGCAAGAAAGGCTCATGGTAAATGAAACCCACTTAAAAGAGCATGAGTTTTCAGGTAACATAAGCCTTCCCCTTACGCTTCTTTTTACCCAATAACAACCCTTCTGTTTACCGGACAAAATTCTTCTATTCAGGACAATGTCACCAGCACTACCATTTGGGGACCAGATCCTCAGGGAGGATCTCAGAGGAGTTGGGATAAGGGAAAGGAGAGTTGATTGTATGTAAAGTCTGTTTTCAATAAAGAAGAAGAAAAAAAAGAAGTATAACACATAGACACAAAGTAAACATTAAGTTTCCAATAACCAAGAAGCTGAGGGAGGTGGCATCTTCCATGATTTACCTATGGAGAAGGGGCAGTTGCAGACAGCAGAGCAGGGATGTGAGCCCAGCTTGTCTCTAAGGTTGCCATCTGCTGCTCAACATCCCCACGAAGATTTAGCTCAGTGTTTTCAGTTTATTTTTTAAGGGCTACGTCCAGATGGAGTTTCTCTGTGTCATGTCTAAGATTGTCAGTTCCAACAATGGCAGACTCTTCCCTTACTCACTTCCTTCAGTGCACTAAACTTCAGATTTATAATGTATGTGGATGTACTTTAAAGGTGACTGTGCTGGTTGAGGTTTTTGTTTTTTGTTTGTTTGTTTTTTGTTTGTTTTTTGACTTGGCAAAATATCACTGTGAAAGAAAATATAAATGAGAAAATGCCTCCATCAGATTGACCTGTAGGCAATTCTATGGAACATTCTTTTAATTGCTGATTGATGTAGGAGGATGCAGATCACTGTGGACAGTGCTACCTCTGCCCAGGTGCTATTGAGGTGTAAAAGAATCTGGTTGAGCAGCAATGGGAAGCAAGTAGGGAAGCAGTATCTTCTTATATTGCCTTTTTTTGTTCTGCCTTGACTTCCTTCCCCGACTTCCCTCAGTGATGGACTGTGGTTGGAATGTGTACATCAAATAAACCCTTCTTTTTCAAATTTGCTTTTTGTCATGGTGTTTAACAGAATAGAAAGCAAAGTAGGACAATATCCCTGCAGCTAAATCTCAGACAATAAAACATGAGAATACTAGTGTCTCTCAAAGCTGATAATCCTTACCTCTAATCCTATTTCCCCCATGTCATCATTAAACTTTATTTGACTTCCCAAGTACAAAACTATTTGTTTATTTAGTTAGTTTTGTGGATGGGAGTGCAGGCCAGAGGACAAGGATGACCTAGATGGCCATCCTGAAGTACAACGTATATGCTTCTGAGGCAGGGAATCTTTCTGGCCTGGAACTTCCTAAGCAGGTTAAGCTAGTTGATAAACCCGAGCCCCAGGGATCTACCGGTCTCTGCATCCCCAGCCATGTGGCTTTTTCACCTGAATTCTAGGGATCAAACACAGGTCTTCTTGCTTGTAATTTAGTGTTTGCTGCCTACTTGACTATTCATTTCTGAAACCATATTTATGTAATGAATACAAAATGTAGTGAATATAAAAACATCAAGGTTTTGAGCCTTTAAGTGGTGGACCATACACCTTTATATAGATACATAAAGGAACACTTATTCCCATTTCAATATGAGGAACAGTGAAGATTGCTGATGTGGATATTGTTCATGCCTATGACCATGCTAGGATAAAGGTCTCAACTTGCATTTTGAATGGCCTACTACAAAGGAAGTTCAGACCTAGAATTTGGTTTTGTCTATTTTTACTCTAGGAAGAATATACATTGTGTTTTATATGGGACTATATGCTATTAAATTTGGGGAAATAGATTGCATGACTTTATTAATGCTTCTTTATTTCATTGTGAAACAGAGTTTCTAGTTGCAATCAGCAACTAGTACAATGAGTGGTTTTCTTTCTTTCTTTTTTTTAGTATGTGCAGCACTTAGAAAGTTCTCTTCATCTCCAAGGTCACATAATAGTGACTTAGCATAATATTGCTATGGATTAAAAGTAATTAAAAACAATAAGTATATATATGATCTTATTCTTATTAAAGCACCCTTCAGTCTTTCCATAGACAGAAATTAAGATATGTGTATATTCTATGCAGGCTTCAGAGAAAGACAAATTGAAACTTCAAGGTTATTTTTAGTTACATTGGAAGTTCAAGGCCAACCGGGATACAAGAAATCTCATAAAGAAACCCAAATTGTTGAATGTGTGTGAGTACACACATGAGAGTGGGTGAATGGGTGTGCAGAATCCCCTCCTCCCTTTTATGGGTCCTGAATCCATGTGGCCAGTCTTCCTCCTTAGGGTTAAATCTCTGTGGAAATACGTCTCCAAGATCCTCTCTAAGATTAACTCTAATACCCTAGGTGTTTATTAATTCAATTAAAATGTCAATCAAACTAGCCATCACACCCACTGACTTATTGGCTGACTATCTTCCTTCTTTAACACCAGGCACAGGAGGATTGAAGAGATTTATTGGTTTTCTCACACCTCCTTCACGTCTGTGTTTGCATTTCTCTCCTGATTGTTCCTCAGAAGATAAGTTCAAAATGGATTACATGTTTGCTCTCTATTTATTTGATGCATACTTTTAAGAATTAAGAGGTCAAAAGTAAATACAGACAAAGGAGTCTATTTTTACTTAAGAATTTGAATCTGGAGGCCTAATGTTCAAATTCAGGCCTAGTTTTCCTACTACAAAAGTCAAGTGTGCAACAATATCTGTGCCTCCACCTCTTCTTCATGTGGAAAGCAGAATGCTTAGTGTCCTCTATCCCACTCAGGGCTGTGAAGACGGGAAAGAATAGAATACTGACTATGGATACTGTCAGAGAAGGCTTCTGAGCATATGGGATGTGTCAAAGATGAGTGTGTCTCCTTTTGTGTGATCTCTTTGAGACAGCATCTCATGGAGAGCAGGCTGGCCTTCAATTCTCTTTGAAGTGGATACCAGCCTTGTACTCTTGATCTTTCTGCCTTCACCTCCCAAGAACTTGGATTATAGACATACACCAGGACATCCAGCTTATGTTATAGTCTTAGTGTTGAGACAATGGCTATTTAAATCATGGATGAAAGAAAAAGGGGCAAAAGATAACTTTTGTTTCAAATGAGAAATAAACTGTTTTGCTTATTATGGGGTCTTTCAAATCTATATAGCTATAAATGGAATGAAAGTTTTAAAGTAAAACTGAGTATGGCCATGGTAGGAAAGGGTGTGGAATTTGAAAAATCAGACTCTAATCAGAAAACTTCTAAGTACCTTTGCATGCTTAAGTCTTCTCAGGTTCAAAGTGCATGTACAGTTGTTCAGTTTTTTCTCCCAAGCAAGAGATGTTCGATAGATTATAGATAAGGACTTAAAACTCTTTTGATTTTAGCTCATGGTTTCTTTGACACAGCAACAGCATAGAGGATGTAGAGATTACTTTAAATAAGCAGGGAGAATTTGTGACCTATCTGCATGCAGCAAATGATCCTTGAGTCCAGGTGGGCTCAGATGTGATCAGTTTCAGATACTCTTTTCCTCTTGAGAAGACCTATTATTCCATGAGCAGAATGGATTAGGAGACACTACGATGGATGTTTCACTGCTAGCATTAATATTTCTGTTGTCATCTGTTAGTAAAATTTATATGATGCAAGATGCATTAATCGAGCATCTGCAATGTGTGGGTGAGACATGAGATAGGGGTATGTTTATAATTGAACTCTCCAACAGCCTAAAACACATCTCTAAAATACATCTTGATTATAGGAAGAATGTTTCCTGGGTGTGGCTGGGACCTGTCCTGTAATGCCCTGTTCAGAAACTGAAACTTTATAAAGATGTTCACTGCTTGATTGATTATTGATGGATTGGGGACAAAATTATCTGAGAAATCCAAAGCTAACAGATAGAGAAAAAGAAAATTTATAACAACGACTAAAATTGGAAGTGTGAATGTGGTGTGCAGCAGGTGAGGAATGGAAGACGTCTGAGGAAAGCTTAGGCTGTGTGACTTCCGCAGCCTCATCTGAAGATCATATTTATAGTTTCAGTATTTTTAATCTTCTGACTTTTTTTCTGAGATGTTAACATTCATTTAATTCCAACATTAGGTTTGCATTAGAAGTGTACTTCAATGGCTTTGACACACCATTGAATGTGATGCTATCTTCTCAAATATGTGAAAAGGAAAATGTTTGATATTATGCTCAAGTTTAATTTGGAGTTGATTGAAGCAGATGTGTGTACATTATGTGATGGCAGTTAAAACTTCTCAACAGATTGAGCCAGGTGCTGCAGGCCCATAATCATAGCAACTTGGAAGTTGAGGTAGGGGGATCTAAAGTTCAATGTCTAACTGGGCTGCAGAGTTAGTGCAAGGACAGTGTGAGCAACTCTGTACCATCTCTGTTGACATGAGAAAGCATTAAAAGAGGACAAGAGTGGAGTACTGATGGCAAAAAGATGAGGATATACCATCTCTAGGATCAAATTTTTATATCTGCAGGCCAGCTAACTATATTAAGACAGCTACTTGGCAAACTCCACTACCTGAGACATTACACTGAGAAACTAACAGATTATAACTGGATGAAGCATGAGAGTGGATTGGGTGTGTTCTGAATGTATGTTGGGGTGGTGAAGGGAAGCATTGAACTTGACAGATACTGAGTTGGGGTGACCTGGTAGGCCCAAGTATGAAAGATTACCCTGATCCTACATCACATAAAATAAAGTCATGGTCAGGCAACTCAAAAGGAGTGACCTGAAGCTCAAACCATTGTTAGCTGACCAGAAGGAAGTTCTTACAGCATTGAGAGGGAAGTGAGATGGTCCCCCATATGTGGACATGCAAGAGGCTTATATGAGTGAGGCATGATGGGGTCCAGTCTCACATATAAGGAGTTGTTCATTGAAAGTAAAACCAGGTCACCTTTATTCCCTCTCATGAAATGTCCACAGTAAGTTAACTATTTCTTCTCAAAAGATGAAACAGAATTCAGGGCCAAATCCAACATACGTGAGGATAAAAGTGAAAGCTGCATGTGCTTGCTAGAAATCACAGAAGGGTAAAGCATGGCAGTCTCCTGCTGCAGCTCTCTCCTTAAATAGACCAGTGAAAGAGCAGACTGTGCCCAAACCACATAGAAACACCCTGCTGGTTACACAACTATTTATCTTAATTCTCTTATCTTTACCCATTGCTTCTGTAGACAACAATTTGATCTCTCCTCCACCAGTAGTGGTTGTATTCCCTGCCTATACTACTGGAGAAATGTATTCAAAAATCTTTTATGAATGCAATAGGAAGTACAGATGTTTACAAAGGATACTTATTTATATCACCTTTATACTGATAGAGTGACTAGAATACATTTCACAGAGTTGTCAGCTAAGCATTGCCATTCACCGTGAAGCTCTGCTGTGACTCTTCCTCCTCCCACCTTCACCAGTCAAGTTATGTTTGTTCTTCAGCAGGGAGGTCTATGGAGCATACATGAGAAATTTTGCTCATTTCTCTACACAGAAAAACAAAGTAGCTTATTTGGGTGGACTGTGATCCCCAAGAAGAATGCAAATGAAAGAAGAAGCAGGTGATACCCAGGGAGGTACAAGAACTCATTCCCAACCAAAGGAATAAAAACCCTGGAAAGATTTGCACTGAATTTGCAAGGATCTTATTTTCTTGTCCTAATACCAAAGCAGTATATGACCTAACAACTGTGTTCATAGTATTTACATTGTGTTAGGCATTAAAAGGAATCTATGGGTAAATAGAATATTGAAGATAGTTGTAACTTACATACAATATTTTCTATTTTTCTGTAAGCCTGGAATATCCATAGATTTCAGTGTCTTGGAGAATTCTGGAATTCTGTCTGCCAAGGTAGGTCTGTGTGACTGTATGCATGTCCAATGTCTTCAGGTGTAATCTTAGCTGCATGGTCACTTGTGTTTATAGGTTTTTGTTGTACCCATGTGAAACCAACCATGTGCTAAAGACTTCTTGTCCTACTGAGGTTTGACTTTGGGGAAGGTGGTATACTCACCAGGACATAATGAAAGGAAATGAGGTTACTAAGATGGCCTTTGAAAGGGATACTGTGGTGTCAGTGCCGTTTTCTTTATTTGTCTTCTAGCTCCATTGCCCCCAAGTTGAATGGCTCCTGGCTCCATGAGGACATCTTTGTTCCATCATGTGCTCACCACTGTAATGCGCGGCCTCATCCAAGGCCAAAGACAGCAAGGCCAAACTAAATACATTTGGTTTATTGATATAAACATATAATTTGTTTATCTCAGGTATTTTAACAGAGGCAAAAATCTAACACAGTCCCATAAAGTTGTGTAATTTTTATTATATTTTGTGTGTGTATTAGCTCTTGTGTATGCTATAGTGAGTATGTGGAGTTTAGAGGAAGACTCACAGGACTTAGTTCTCTCCTTCCTCTAGGAATTAGTCCCAGTTTATTAGGACTGGGAGCATGAATCTTTATCAGCTGCACTATTTTGTCAGCAAGTGGTTTCTTGTAATCTCTATTCGTAAATATCATTTTATACTATGCTCTCCACTGTCCAACATCTAGCAATTTATTTTAAGCAACATTTCACATACATTTCATGCACAGCTTTCCTGGTCCCTCATACTAAATTCAGTTAGTTGTTTGTTGCTTAACACTGTACACCATTTTAATAGACTGACTACACATCTCTCCAATATGACTGTGTGATGGGTCATCTTCATTTTCATCTTGATGGAATTCAGAATTGCCATGGAAACAAACTTCTGAGAGTGTCTATGAGCTCATTTCTAGAAAACCTTAACTGAAGTGGAAAGTTTTAGCCCATGGGTTGGAATCCTAGATACAATTAAAATGAGAGCTGAGTGACAGTATTATTTCTATTTATTAACTGTAGATTCAATGTGACAGTTACCTTAAATTCATGGACTGTGCCTTTTTCACTTCCATGGATTGTTTCTGGACCCATGAGCCTTTCCTTAACTTCCATTGGTTAGGCAAAAATAAAGCAAGTAACAAACTGTAAACTAGGATGAACATTTTGTTGACATAATTACTGGTAAAATCTGTTCTCTCCTGGAATTGTAATAGTAGATTGCTAACTCCCTCTTTTTTCTCTACATCTATAGTGATAGAATCTAGCTAAATCTAGTTCTTTTAGCATATGGTGTACTATAATAAGAGGATGTTTTAGATTATAAATATGGATTTCATTTGATGTTTTGGTTTATGGGACAACCCTTGAATTACTTGCATGAACTATATCATATGTATGAACTGGAACTTAAAGACAACCCTTGAGTGCTGAGGTACAAGTTGGGTAGTACTCATATCTATCCATTTCTGCATGGAATAGGCCTACCATCCAACTAGAACTTTTGAGTTTGGTTGTTGTTATAAAAATAGACTTCTAACTTCCTTAGGTTATTAGGTCAATTTGAAGTGTCTTTTCCAGAGCAACAGATAGATCCCAGGACTAATAAGAAAACTGAGCAGATAAAATTGAAAGTGGCACAACAAATCTCATAGTTATGTCCTTAGCTTAGCTGTCAAGGCAGTGATGGTAGACACATGGCAGCCTATAAAGCTGGTGAATGTTCCCTGTTGTCACATATTGTTTAGGAAAATCCACCTGTGGGGATTTAAATGGTAGACAGTATTTAAACACCCTTAGCTCTAGGTAAAACATCTTGTTCTACATTGGTAACATTTTCTACCAATCTCTTAGCAGATAGGATTTTCCTATATTCTGTACTCTCTTCTTATTGTCCAGCTCTTCATTTCTTCATGTCAGCTATTGCGAATACACAGAGGATGCTCAAATCTGCATTCTTCCCATGAATGTCTACCCAAACATGATTAAATCTTGCTTTGTGCTACCATGAAAATATTCCTATTGCTCTTTGAAGCCAGTAGAATCTTTAGATTTTCATGTATGAGTGAATGTTTATCTGCATAATTCCCTGATATGAATAAGCTTTGAGTGCAAATATTTTTGTCTTCTGTTAAAAACCATCCCTGGGTCTAAGAAGTTGCATAGGCTGACTCCTGATCACACCCTTTACAATCTTTTGTCTTCAGCATGACTTTTCTACTCAGAAGCTTCTGTTTAAAAATAAATAAATAAATGATTTTAATTAATTTAGAATGGCTCCTAACATCAAATATATATTTAACACAACAAAAGGACCAGACAATAAATTAACAACTTATTACACAATTAGCTCTTTTAGAGCATAATCACATTAATGGAAATGTCTCTGGATATCTTCATACTAAATATATAATGCATTTCTAGAGTGTATATGTATAATTCTTAGAGCTACTAATAGTTCCCTTGCTTTTTATAAACTCAGGCATCTCATAAACATTCTTACTAAATCTGACCTCACAAATGTAGAATGATTGATTGAGACATACAATATGGATTTTTGAATGAAAGATGCCCTTCTGCCAGTTGCATGGCAGTGACAATTTGTTTACTCTCAATGAATAGACTAGTAGCCCGTTTATGTTAATACTAACATTTTGAAATATCACAGCATTATTACCATGTCATTCTCAGTGTCATTTGTTGACTTTTCCTGAAGAATCATGGAAATTTTAGGTCTATAGGGAAGTAGGGAGAACATCTTATCCAGTTATTACATTCTGTAAGGTAAGGCATTAAATTAATATTCCTGTCGGAGAATAGTTACCTCCAAATGCACTGAGAAATCAAAAGACTTGAAAACATTTAAGTAAGTTTTAGTTCATGACTGTAGTTGAGATTTCTGTCCCCTAAAGGCCATGCTCTTGTTATTATTCAGTATTGCTAAGTTGTGTGTCCAGATTTCTTATTGTTCCTTGAAACCATAACATTATATACTATGGCCAACTCAGAAATCCACAGTGGTAAGAGTCACAAAGAAAGTATGCTGTTAGTGTTTGTCAACTTGACACCAACTAATGAAATCTGAGATGAGAGAACTTCAACTAATGAATTGCCTTCATCATGTTCTCCTGTGAGCATGCCTATGGGTAATTTCTAAATTGATAATTGATGTAGGATGGCCCAACCTAATGTGGGTGATGTCATCTCTACACAGGTGTGTCTGGGATGTGTAAGAATCATAGCTGAGCAAGCTGGAAAAGCAAGCCAGTAAACAGCGTTTCTCCATGGCCTCTGCTTCAGTCCTGCACACAGGTTCTTGTTTGAGTTCTGGCAATGAATTTAGATGATGGCCTGTGACCTGGAAACCAAAGCCTCCCACATGGCTTTTAGTCAGTGTTTTTAACACAGCAGCAGGAAGCAAACTAGAACATACATGAAAATCAGCCAGGGCTAAAGAAAAAAAAAAGAAAAAATAAAAGGAGTAGTAAATTTTAGATTCAGCCTTGATTCTGTATGGATTTTACACAGAAGAAGCAGATGCCCTGTGATTTAAGATATTAAGTGGTCAAATATGAAGAATAAGGTATTATCAGGATTGTTTGAGAAAGGATGCTTTATTTTTTCTGTCCATCTTTTCCTCAGCACAATGCAAAGAACAGCCATTAGAATCCCACTGTGATTTGATCTGAGACAATAAGGAAGACAACAACACAAAAAGGGAGAAGTAACTGCCATCATTTCCTGCTCAAGATCACCATCCACTACTGCTGTGTTACACTAGTATATTTACAGCAAATTATGGCATTTGTACAACAAACAATAATTCTTGCATTTAACCTTCTTTCTCAAACTGATTGAACTAAAACAAACAAAAAAAAAAGAACACCATTTTGCCTCCATTCTTCTGCTTCTGAAAGATATTAATTCAGTATGCTAGAGCTCAAAGCATGGCCCATTTACAATATCTTCTTCAGGCATGGATCCATGTACTGAAGTCCTTGTCCATTGTAGTCTTTAATAGCCAATAACAATTCCTATTTATTTTGCTAATGGAAACAATTTAACCAAATTGAATTTTTGCAGAGGCTCAGATGAGCTAAGAATGATTCGTGAACTGGGCTCTGCTCAGTCCAGAAGGGGCTCAGAAAATTCCATTCAGCAGTGACATCAGCAAGTAGTGTTCTGCATATAAAAGCAAAGTGAGGCAATTGCCAGATTTGCCTATAGGTGGAAGGTTGCCTTACTTGGCATGATGTATTGAGGCAATTGCTTTATTAGGGGCATGCAATTGGCTGAAATTTGGCCAGTTGTTGTACCCTCTTTGGGTTTTGTTTTTTTCCATTGTAAGTTGCTCTACAGAACCCACAATGCAGAGATGAACTCAGGATAATGGCCACTTATTAATTTGATTCATCTCTTCATTATAGCTGGTGTAATGTAATAGGTGGCAGTCACCTAAGCAACCATGAAGAACTCTCACCACTCAAGAACAAAACTCTTAGCTACTGTTGGTTCCTACAAGTCACAATATTACATCTTTCCTGGTCACAATGATTAACTTAGGTAATAGTACTATTGCAGCTTTTGCTCAGGCAAAGAACACTAGACTTCTTGTTTTGATTGATCAAGTATTTAGCCATGACCAGTAATGATAATGATACAGTGAACAGGGCAAAGATGGTAGAACTCAGAAATAGATAGAGAAGCAAATTGTACTTGAAGCATGTATCATTCTTAACTTGCACTTATGAAGATCAAATCTAAGATGAAAGTAGATGTATCAAGTCAGGTTGAGTTACAGATTCCTCTATTGAATGCTAATAATATTCTGGGGAAGGAAATGACATGATGTAATCTATAAAATATGCCTAAGCAGAGGAATTTCCTCACATTACTACTAGCAGATATGGATTTTAGGTCATGAGGGTGTTTTGTTATTATTATTATTTTTGTTTCTGAAGACATAGAAACTCCTGTACCTGTGTGTAGTGCTTGTCTAGAGATAGGAAAAACAATAATTTCACCACTAATTTAAGAAATCGATAGTCATTCCTTTAGTAAACAGGTCACTTCCTCACAATGTCCTTCAGTGCTATTTATCCTTCCTCGAGACTCTGCTACTTTACATCCTACATTTATTTTACAAGCTAGGCATCTTTTATGGTTCCAGCAATATGTTGGATGCTCCCAGATCTCAGGCTTTTGTGGATTTTTTTTCTCCAAACACACTGAAGTTCTGCATCGAGGCTGGCTATGCAATCTTAGTCCAAGGCACGTGGAGAGCTGGAGCATCTGGCACATGTACTGCAGAAACATTCTGCAGCCTCTTAAGCAAATATAAATTCAAGGTGCTTCACCCTTCTGCCCAGACCCCTGGCCTGCTTCCAAGAGGTCTATTGAACCATCTTTCCACTAACATGTATACCCAATTGTCAAAGACATTCATAATGTTCCCTCATTTTTTCGTTGTTTATAAATGTGGTCCTTACTACACATGGAAAGGAGGTCTGGAATGAGTACAAAAATTGGTAGGAGAATATTTTATTTCTTATGCAATATTTTCTATAAAGCATGAATTTGAACTGGGTGTTTATTGAGATGCCTTCTAGATTCTATGAACAGTTTTCTTTCCCAGAAAAGTATCTCTTCCTTTCTCTATGGATTGAAAACAGTTCTGTCTTGATGGAACCCTTCATTCATGAAAGGATCAATTTAGAGTCACTAGGAAATCATGTAAACTAAGCTGTGGAACTGATGGCATTAAATTGCCAGTGTAGTAGAATTTTCTTTAACAGTGCTGCCTCCATTCACTCACTCACTCACATCTTGTTTGTCCATTTTCCCATTCATCCGTCAATCCACCAGTCCATCAATCCCTCAGATGATCCATCCATCCATCCATCCATCCATCCATCCATCCATCTGTCCATCCAACCAACATGACTTGATCTCTCAAGTCATGATATCTGCATTTGATGAATATATATGAAGGAATACCAAGAAGTTCACAGGAAAGTCCATTTCTCTGTTCCCAAGAGCAAAACTCTCAGCCTACTGAAGGGATAGGAATAAATAAACAACTAATATTAACTGCATTTGTTGGTTAGGAACAAAACGTCAAAAAGTGAAAAAAATGTAAAGCTAAATAAGAAATAAGGGTAAAGCAAAGAAGACTCAGAAGAGGAGCACATCCTGGACACTAATTAACTTTTTATTGCTTAATCTTCCTCACTACAGTTAGATAGTACCTGAAATAAATTAATTATTGTATTGGGAGAGTGTAGTTAAGAAATGTGGGTGATCAAATATACCCTTCAGAAGTCAATCGACTGAGTAGATGTGAGTTCCTGGAAGACTGAAGCTATGCCTACTTTGTTTGATGCTGCATCCACTTCAGTGGTCACAGAGCGTACCATGCTGAGGACATTCAATAATGTTCCTGATTGGCTACTGAATGAATTAATGCTTCTAAATAAAATGGTGCAATATACTCTATAGCAATTACTAGATAAGGTATTTAATATAGAATGTGTAGAAAAGCATTAGTCTGATTCACGGAGGGACAGCAAACACATTACAACTTGAGCTTTATAAGATTAGGAGCACAATACAGTGTGTACTCTTTTAAACAATTATTCTAAATTTTATGCTTATAGATCATAACAGTTATATGAGTCTTCTCTGTGGACAAAGGCACAAGCATGACTAATTCTGACTGAAGGTTTCAGAAGGCAGAGGAAAAACGAAATTGCAGCTACTACCTCACTCCAGAGGGTGGTGGACAAGTGTCATTGTCGCTGTCTATCTACCATTCCACATCAGAACAATAAGCATTACACTCATTCAGAGATAAGAGCAATACTGTTATCAAGACTGTGGTGACAGCTATACCTCCTGTTTTTGTCTCCACACAAAAGAGAGAGTCTCACATTTTATTTATATACAACAAGGTACATTTTAAACATTTTTGATGCAAACCAATGATTTTATATAATTTTTACTGGTTGCCTCCAGTCTTTTAGTAGGAAAAAAAATCACAGGCCTGAATTTCCTCAAGTGAAAATAATTTCAGCTTTTACAGGTGCAATAGAGTCATTTGAAGTGGTAGGAATGACTTCATGATAAAGACAGATATTTTTCAGTTTCTGTGTAGGTGATGGAGTGTGGGCTTGGTGATAGCCATGCGAGACAGAATAGAGTCCAGCCATCAGAAGCTTTCAGGACACTTTGTAGCTTCAAGGGAAAAGCTTTCAAATCTTTTAAAATTGCTCTGTACTGAGGCATTTCAGGGCCCACTTCCCTTTCAGAGCTAACCATTACAAAAATGGGAAGCACTACAATCATTGCAAATGGGCCCAGTGTGCAGAAGGCAAGAGGAGAATTAGGGGTATTAGAGCACTTTATGTTGGTATGCACCCCTGCAGCCAGCCGCTCCGCTAATCTACTGGCAGCAAGTCTGAACCCTAAAGCTCCATGCCTGAGCCAAGAAATGCAAGAGATCTTGTCATATGGAAAAAGTCAGAAGGAAGTGGCATTTGAGAAAGAAAGACTCAAGCCAGATGCTATGAGAGTGCTAATGTATGCCCATCTCTTTCTGGCATAAATAACTCACTGGGAAGTGATAGATAACTCGGAAGGAAGTATGCTGACCTCACATACATGTGCTTACTTCAGCTGACTCCTGGTGGAACTGCTGCTGATAGGAAACTTTTCTTTTTGGAAAATACAATCTCCATATAATGAGGCAGCAGAAACTTTCTTTTGGTCTTATTTGCAGCAGAACCTGCTAATGCTGCATCTAGGACTTCACCGTCTCTCTGAATAAAGCTTGTCGTTCCTCTACCCTTGGGATACACAGACAGTGCCTGTGGTGGCTGGAGCATTCAGCCAGATGATGTCTTCTATTTAGCCTACAGTGCAAAGACCACAATACAGCTCCTTCTTATCACAAGTGGTTTATCCCAAGTCCCCAGTGGATGCCTGGACAGCATGAGTAGCACCAAGTTCAGTCTTTGGAACCTTCACAGCTTCTCTCCGGCCCTCCCATCACTCTTGAGCTTTAGAACCAATATCATATAAACACACAAACACACACACACACACACACACACACAAAGAGAGAGAGAGAGAGAGAGAGAGAGAGAGAGAGAGAGAGAGAGAGAGAGAAGAAAGAGATCCTAAGTGTGTAAAAGATGGGTAGCATATCTAATTTGAAGATCTCAGGAAATGGAAAGATCTCACATGCTCATGGATCGGCAGGATTAATATAGTAAAAATGGCCATCTTGCCAAAAGCAATCTACAGATTCAATGCAATCCCCATTAAAATACCAACTCAATCCTTTACCGAACTAGAAAGAGAAATGCTCAAATTTATTTGGAACAACAAAAAACCCAGGATAGCGAAAACCATTCTCAACAATAAAAGAATTTCTGGAGGAATAGCCATCCCTGACATCAAGCTGTACTACAGAGCAATCGTGATAAAAACGGCCTGGTATTGATACAGAGACAGGCAGGAAGATCAGTGGAATAGAGTTGAAGACCCAGAAATGAACCCACACAACTATGGTCATTTAATCTTTGACAAAGGAGCTAAAACCATCCAGTGGAACAAGGACAGCATTTTCAACAAATGGTGCTGGTTCAACTGGAGGACAGCATGCAGAAAAATGCAAATCAATCCATTCTTATCTCCTTGTACAAAGCTCAAGTCCAGGTGGATAAAGGACCTTCACATAAAACCAGACACACTGAAACTAATAGAAGAGAAGGTGGGGAAGACCCTCGAATACCTAGGCACAGGGGAAAAGTTCCTGAACAGAACACCAATGGCCTATGCTCTAAGATCAAGAACTGACAAATGGGACCTCATAAAATTGCAAAGTTTCTGTAAGGCAAAGGACACTGTCAATAGGACAAAATGGCAACCAACAGATTGGGAAAAGATCTTTACCAATCCCACATCCGATAGAGGACTAATATCCAATATATACAAAAAAACTCAAGAAATTAGACTCTAGACAACCAAATAACCCTATTAAAAAATGGAGTAAGGAGCTAACAAAGAATTCTCAACTGAGGAAATGCAAATGGCCGAGAAGCACCTAAAGAAATGTTCAGCATCCTTGGTCATCAGGGAAATGCAAATCAAAACAACCCTGAGATTCCACCTCACACCAGTCAGAATGGCTAAAATCAAAAACTCAGGTGATAGCAGATGCTGGCGAGGATGTGGAGAAAGAGGAACACTCCTCCATTGAACATACTAGAGAAATGAATGATATACATCCCCCATGAAACACAGTCAGATCCTGAGAGAATTTATGCTGCCCAGGACAGTCTTCAACTTTAAGCTTACCAACAGCTTATTTCTGGGCATTTTTATTTGCCATGGTTGACAGTGTACAACTGAAATGACAGAGAGTGATGAATAAGAAAGAAGGGCATAGTATCATTCTGTCTTCACCTGACAATAATGAAATGTGTTGAAAAGCACCAACTTCCCAGCCCTCCATTCTCAAATTTGATTTGGGACACAATGTGTGTGTGTGTGGTGTGTGTTGTGTGTGTGTTGTGTGTGTGTGTGTGTGTGTATGATATTGGTTCTAAAGCTCAAGAGTGATGGGAGGGCCAGAGAGAAGCTGTGAAGGTTCTAAAGACTGAACTTGGTGCTACTCACGCTGTCCAGGCATCCACTGTGGTGTGTTATTCTCAGTGAAGTGGTTTAGTATTGTGCTCTTCCTCATATAGAGATTCTAGTGTCTAAGCTGTTGCCAGTGAAATCTAAGCTGAAGTCTTCTCTGTGGGCCTTGTGGGAAGCCCAGAATTCATCAGAATTTTGGTCCTCAAAGTGCAGTCCATAGATCAACGGCCTTAAGGTGATTACTTGCTTCTTATTGTAAGAAATTATTTTTAAAATTTATTTTTCTTTTATTACTTACTCACTTTACATCCCACTCGCTGCTCAAAGCCCCCCAATCCTTACCCAGTCCCCCACCCCTTCTCCTCCTAGGTATCTCCCACCCTGGCACTTCAAGTTTCTATGAGGCTAGGCACTTTTGCTCCCACTGAGGTGAGATAGAGCAGCCCAGATAGTAGAACATATCTCATGTAGAAGCAACAACTTTAGGGGTAACTCCTGTTCCAGTTATTCAGGACCTACATGAAAGTCAAGCTGAACATCTGCTACATATGAGCAAGAAGCCTAGGTCCAGCCATTGTATATTCTTTGGTTGGTGGTTCAGACTCTGAGAGCTCCAAAGGTCCAGGTTAGTTGATTCTGTTGTTCTTCCTGTGGAGTTTATATCCCCCTTGGGCCTACAATTCTTCTTCCTATTCTTCCATAAGACTCCTTAAAATCCATCCACTGTTTTAGTGGTGGGTGTCTGTATCTTTCTGAACCAGCTGCTGGATGGAGCCTCTCAGAGGACAACATGCTCCTGTCTGCAAGGATAACAGAATATCATCAGTACTTTTAGGGATTGGTACTTGTCCATGGGATGAGTCTAAAGTTGGGCACTAAAGGTGTGTCACTGTGGAGGTAGGCTTTAAGACTCTCATCCTAGCTGCCTGGAAGTCAATATTTTGCTAGCAGCCTTCGGGTGAAGATATAGAAAGAACTCTCAGCTCTGCCTGCTAATATTCCTATGGACTACTTTATCTTCACCTCATATCAGGATCTTCATGGGTAGAGTGCTATGTTTTACTTGTGTTATCAAGTAGCACAGTCCAATCCCAGCATGCTGAGGATTGGATGCCTATATTAGGAGATTGATGGCTCTGCTCTAGCTTGACATATACTAAATAAACAAACTGGGTAATTTAGACTTGGAACATTGGTTTGTGGGTATCCAAGTTCACTTGTTTATAGCCTCCAGACAGTCTTTTATTGTTGGAGAACTCAGGCAAAATGAGAAGAGGATGAAGCAGCAATCTAAGCACTGCTTAAAAACTGGGTTGGTTGTGGTGAATGAGTAAAATTGGGTGGAGTTGGCACATTTGGTAAAACACACACTAGTGTTGATGATGGTTATGCTTTGCATGGGGAAGGCCTCCACAATGATAGCAGCTTACACTGTATGGTGCTTTATCTCTCATTGTGCCAAGCAGCTGATTGGGAAACAATTCAGCCACAGGCAGCTTGTTAAATTTGAGCCCCTGGGAATGGCTGCTATTGTTTCTCTCAGTTGCAGAGAATTATAAGAAGTTACTATTTCTTTCATTAGGACAGCGCTGGTTAAAATTCAGTGGCACACACACTGGGAATGGCACGGAAGCTTTCTCTAGTCCTAGTGGTGGAATATGAAACAGTTAAAATGTTACGTCTAAGCAAGGAAAAGCAGTAATCTGCTATTAAAATTATCATCAGGTTAATATAGGACATGTTGCTTATCCACCGTGAGAGTATCTTCCTTTCCAGGAGCCTGTATGTTCTTATTGACCTATAAGACACTCTGGGGTTCTCAGGCTGCAGAAGCCACATGATCAAGGAGGAAATTTTCTAAAACAACTGCAAGAAAAGGAATACATACACTTTTGGGTGTGCGTGATTACAAGTCCAATTTTTCAAAGCCATTTGTTAATTCACAACATTGCTCTTAGGAAAAAAATGTAAGCAAATATTAATTAAATTATGAATAACTGGCAGAAAAACCAACTGGTATTTATGACTAGAAAAGTAGTGGAAGTCGAATGGGTGGCTGCTTAGTTATAATTATTTTGATAACTGAATGAAGTAGATAATGATAATGACCTCTGCTTATATATGAAAAGTTACATGTGATATTATTGGGATCACTTGTGGTAAGGTCAAAACAGGCACACCAGTGAAGTGGTCACATGGCACTAATGTGGAAGGTGGTTAATAGATGACAGCCCAGGTAGCCTGCATCCAGGGCTCTCCGTACCAGGAATATAACAGAACCAGACCTTAATATAGATCTCTTGGCCACAGTGGAGATGCACACTCATATACATTATAAACTTAGACATTTAATGAAGACCACCAGTAAATGTGCATCAAATGACCTAGATTATTTAAAGAATTATTTAGATCATTTAAAAAACTAAGTTATCTTAGAGCTCCTGGGTCTTTGACATTATGGTCAAAGCTATTTAGAAGAGAACTGAATCCTTATAAAGCTGAACAAACTTCATTGCAAAATATAGCAATTAAAGTTAGTAAAAATGTTCATTGATGACTAAGACCTAAACAGGGATATTTACAGCAGTGTCATTTTAAAATGTTGAAACTGGGGCTAGAGAAATGACTCAGGAGCTAAGAGCACGGTTTAATCTTCAGAGGATCCAAGTTTGTTTTTCAGTTTGATAGTGGCTCACTACCATCTGTAACTTTACTTCCAGAAGATCTGAGACCCTTTTATTGCCACACACTCAATTCACTTACACACATAATAATAACAACACACACACACACCACACACACATTAAAAGTATTTTTAAATGATAAAAATCAAAGCAATCAAGAGATCATTTTTAAAGAGGCTAAAATGTAGAAGATCCTGAAAATGAAACATAATCCAAATCTAAAAATTAGAGGAGGTAGTATCAAGTTATGAAACAGCATGGGATTATTTAAATTCCTCTTCCCAAGGGAAAGAAGGCTTCACTAGGCATGGTTTGCTCTTGCAGCTTTCTGGAAAAGACAAATCAGCAAAAAGTGGACATTTGAGCTTAGAGAGGAGGAGGGACAGTGTGTCAGCAAGGAATCTACTGTATGGGATATTGGTGCTGGGAACATGCTTCTCCATGTGTGTCAAAGCTCATAGGATACATAACACCAAATGGGAACTCCATTGTTTTGTAGTGTGGGAAATGTACAGGTGTGGAGATGGGAAACACTCTCAATTTCATTGTGAACTGAAGACAATTTTATAACAAAGTTGTTATTAATTAAAACATAGAGTAAATGAATACTGGCTTGGTTTAGAAATAAGATGATTTTTACACACGCATTTTCTCATTCCCCACCCCTACCCCTCTGTGTGTGTGTGTGTGTGTGTGTGTGTGTGTGTGTGTCTGTGGTATGTGTTTGCATGTAGATAAATACAGTGTGCCTGAATATAGAAGTCAGGAGGACAACTTATTGGCTTAGAACTTGCCAGGTACAATAGCTGGCTGGTCAATAGGCCTCAGAGATCTGCTTGTCTTGTTTTCCTCAACATGGCATTAAAAGCACAAAACCACAACTAACTGTAACTTTGTAGTGATACAATAGAAAGATGCCAGTTGGCTAGCTTCAGGGAGATTAGTGGTCCACCCTAAATAGTTTCAGCAATAGAAATATTATGACAGAAAATTTTGGGAAGCAAAGGAGTATGTGAATATTTCAGAAGAGAAAGCTGGGAAATTTATAAGCATGAAAAATTTCAATTTTCTTTAAGACTGAATGCTAAAATGTGTTTCTAAAGACTTCATAGCTACTGGGCAAATAAATGGACAGCTTTTCTAGATTTATGGGGTGATGAAAACTAACACTTCATCCTAATGAGAAGGAATGTGCTTTCTTTTTAGTTCATGTGCAACAAAATATTCAGTCTCAAATACTAGCTTCATGTGATTTAAAAGCTCTAGGTTTGAGGATCTTTTAGATATAGTTGCTATTCTGTCTTTTTCTATTACTCCTTTGCCATTTTAGCAGGAAATTGACCATAATTTATCCTCAGTTGTTCAAAATGAAGTGAGAGAACAATTATACATTGAAGTGTTTTTTTTTTAAGAGTTAGGTGAGAAGATATATGAAACTCACCTGGAAATTGGTACAAGGTTATAACAAAATTAATTGTGAATTGTTTCTTTTATTGACAAATGTCTGGTGTAATTCTGTGCCTTATGTCTGCTCTTTCCCTGGGCTGGTTCACAAAAATCTGAGGATGATGTAACTCTTGATCTAGAAAGCTGAACACATACTCAGACACAAAATTGTGCACAATATGCTTAATATTACATTACATGCTCTGAAATCTACACATAAACCATGTCATTTTAGTGTATTCTGTCTTCAATGTGTGTTTCGAAATGGTGTCACAAGGAACATGTGTAGGAAGAATAAGTTCAAAGCGTCAATGGTTATGTGTAGCACATGAGACTCGTGAGAATCAACCATCCCTTGTGGAACATCTCTGTTCTGATTGTTATTTGTTTTAGTTATTTAATGCTCTGGACCTAACTTGCCCCACCCCTGGATCCTGCATATCTCCTGTCTCTACACGATCTGATTATTTTAACTTTCATTTTTCCATACTCACTACACCTAACATCATTTCGTGAAAATAAACTATAGGAATAAATATCAAGTCTTGAATTCCACTCCTAAGACTTCCCCCACCT
Source organism: Mastomys natalensis (assembly GCA_021653895.1). Taxonomy (NCBI): domain Eukaryota; kingdom Metazoa; phylum Chordata; class Mammalia; order Rodentia; family Muridae; genus Mastomys; species Mastomys natalensis. Next base: position 206,564 of record JAJTUV010001636.1, on the reverse strand, counting down.
TTCAATATTTATCGCACAAAAAAATAGCCACCAATATATCTTTCTTCTTATGCAGCTACCATCTGTAGGATCTTCAGTCCCACAACTATCTGACCTGATATATCAGTTGTATTCATTTTTTTTTTCTGAGAAAATGGAAAAACATCTGTTTACACCAGAAAGAGCAGTTATGAACCAAAGAACTAATCCCAACCAAATCTAGCTTGTAATCCAGTGAATAAACTGGAGATACTTATTCAAAGGCAGGTGGAGTCCCCAGATCTCACCCCACATAGGTAAAATTCACAAAAGCCATGTCCCTGAAGTTTCTTCTCAAATGGTAGGGGATTCTTCCTAAAGAGTCTCCCATTCTCAGCCAGTTTCTTACTGATCATGTGCTGTAGTGAGGAGCAAGATGATTGGGATAATTTGTTGAGCTACCTGACTTTTCTAAATGTGTTAGCTTCTGAGCCTGGTGAGTTGCATGAACTTTCTGAATCTCATGAACCTCTCCCAAGTCTACAGGATGGAATGGTTCAGTTTCAAGGAAATCGATATGCTGCACTGTCAGATGCTCTGGCTGTGGAGTAAGTGTTAAGAGAATGGAACTTTCTGCTGCCTGCACCACATTCCTGAGAGTCATGAAAGGTCATCAGAAATCTCCATGTCCCTCAAGGGTGATGAAGAGGCTCCTGATGGGACCCTCTCCACTGATTTGTTATGATAGCATTGTGTTCTATTTCTTCATTACTCCCTATTCCCCCCCTTTCTCACAGTGCCAGAAGATCTAAACAACAGAAACAGCAACAAAACTATGTGTGCTGTAACCTCTCAGTCACCTCCATTTCAAAAAAGCTGCTCATAGTGTTATGGCTTCAGTGCTTTTGAAGAAAACAGATGAGTTACTAACTCAACTGCATCCCAGCTTTGGTGAGGTAGATGATGCCTCATAGTTGGAAAGATGTTATGCTTTTCATCAAGAACAACACAGAAAACACTGTGCTTCAGTACATCCTATCAATGTGAATCATTATACCTAATGTTGACATATTATACTGATGATTCTTACAAATGGATGCAAAATGAGAAACCAGAATCAGAAAAAGATATGATTGGAAAGAATGATGAAGGTTTAGAAAGAGTTGCAATTTAGTAACTGTAGCACTAAGATTCATTTTCTTCCTAATTATGCTGTTGTTATATAAGAGTCAACACCCTGTGAAGCAATCTGATGAATTTTAGGGAACTCCCTGTGGTATTTTTGTAATGTTCTATAAATCTAACCTTATTTCAAACTCAAAAGTTTCCAGAAACACAAAATATGAGCAAGACAAACAAGGAGATGACTGTTAGTTCAGAAATCTATCCATGAACAATACAGTTCTTCTGAAATTATCCCCCATACACATTTAATATTCTGCATAGGAAACAAGAAATGTGGCCAAACGGAATTTAGGTGTTCAACTTTCAATATTTATAGCTATATATTCAAAAACAGTTTAAAGCCAATTAAACTTATTGGGTTCCATCTTCTTTAAGACTAAAAGCGGATTGTGGTAGAAGTCTTCCTTTCTCTCACTATTTTCAAATATACAGTGAGAGAATTGTTCAGAGTTCACAACCGTGACAGCTTCAGAGTCTTGTATGGCTGTCCTCCAAATGAACTAAAGTAATTTTAAATACTCTGCCCGCCCTCTCCTCCAACCCTTTTAGAGTCTTTCTGTAGCATAACTCAACCCATTCGTCCCATCTCAGAGCAGAGGAGATTCCAGAAAGCAGTGAGAACTCAGCCCTTCCCAGAGCAGCTGGAGTTTATTAAGTTGAAAGATTCCCAAGGCTTGCCTCAGTGTTTTTACAAATTTGCATTTGAAAGTAAACTTAGGAAAAAGGAATAATATTTGTTTAAAGATGTGTTGCTATTGCTATTAAGACACAATTTAAGAACACACAAAGGAGCTTGCTTTATCATTTGTAGGATGCTTGCGGCTCTTCTTCTTACTCTGGTGTGATTATGAAGCCTGCAGTGCTGTTTTTATATGAAGTTGTTTGAATCGAAGCAGCTGTTTTTGCTGAGACAGTATGCCAAATTTAGTAGAAATTTTAAGAGCATAATTTTAATGGGGGACTCTATCCAAGAACTTGCAAGAGGCCTCTCTAGGCTACATGAAACAAATTCCGTATACCCGTTGTCTCCCCAGCGCTCTAATAAACATCACGGATGGGAAAAGCACTGTCAGGTGAATAGTCACAAGTTCATCCTTTTGGGAGAAATGGCTACAAGTGTGCAGCAGGAAGTCCCAGATGATTGCTTTGTTTGTTTTCTCACAAAACAGTTTGTCTTCTCTATTTCAGCAACCAGTATATTTAAGGTTCATAAAGTATATAATTTTATTATTTTTAGATGTTCTTTACTTGTCTGTTGTCATTGGCTTAGATACAGCTTTCATTATTCACTAATTCATTCAAAATGACTTCGATACCAATGTTTGTTAGGGCATCTAGGAACTTTATGAAAGTTGTTTATACATCACTCCTGATCATATTTTTCACTTAACTGAATGCTTCTGGAGGAAGCCCAGCTCGAGGATTCAGAGAAAGCCCTGGAGTGACTTCTATTGCCATTACAAGTCCAGTCCCCAAGATGCTCCAAATTGTCCACTAGATGACCTGATTGCTCCCAACTTACTGATTCTTTGCTCATGAGCGTCTCTGCATGAAATTTCTTACTAAGCCATGCGGTTTTCCTCTTGCACATGCTTCAGAGTCAGCCCTAGTGTTACCTTTTCTAAGATGTGCCCTCCACTGCAGGCTTATGAATAAAGGAATAATCAAAACTAATAGAGAGAATCCAATGGATGGATTCTGCCTCCCACGCTCTCTGAAGAGTTTTCACATACTTGTTTAAGAGGAGAGTATCTCAACCAAGCCTTGCCAGTGCAAGTTTAGGTTTGTATCAGCAAGTCTAGGCAGTTTTAAGGATGCCAAGGGATGGGTTTGGGCTGTTGTTAGGCGTATCCAATGTTTGGTGGTTGCTGATTTTCTTGCTAAAATAGAAAAGACCATGGCCATTCTCAAATTCATGCAAGTTGCTGTGTTGCCCTTGCTCTGAAGGCATTCTGGAATCCTTGGTTAGTTCTCATCACACTAGCATAGCAGTCTAGTCCCAGTGTAGCTCAGTGATAGCATTGTATCCCAGCTCAAACCACTGTCTAAAGTGTCTACCAGGTGACCTGTATTCTCTCAGAAATATCTTTCTCAACTAGAGCAAATCATGAAAGATATAATCTAGTCAAGAATCTAAAGACATTTTTTTTTTCTGGAGGATTGCTGACTTGGGAACTGAGGCAGTCTCCAGTGGAGCTCTTGCTATAGTGGGTCTTCTCCCTTTTTCCTATTCTGACTTTGAATGAGAGGTGCTTAGTTTATAGCTGTTTCCTTTGGGGAGAACATGGCCATGGCTATCAGAGTCACTATGATCATATACATGGGATCTACCTAAGATCAGGTTTATTAATATCCTTCATTGAGGAAAGGAGAGGATCACAAAACTCAGACGACTCATATTACCCTTATCAAAGTTATATAAAGGTCAGACAAGTGCTGGAAAAAGAGAGGAAACTTTCAGTGGGTGCTACCTGTAAGTTTTTAAGTCATTGCCTATTTTAAGGTGAGGCTTTTGGATGATACTCTACCCATATCCTGATGTGCTCCTATAAGCAAACCTTTATCAATGCTCTTTAAAGAACCTTCCATCCATGTTCTTATAAGGTACCACAGTAGATGCTTTGGCTCATTAACTTGATGGGGTGAATCTTTCTTTCCATCTGCCATTACTCTTGTGAAATATACATGCCTCAAAAAAGCAATGCAGCAAATGGCTTTCCATAGACCTGCCTCTAAACTGGCTCATGGTTATTCTGAAGATCATTCAGTCCTTGAGTGGGTAGGTCCACCATTCTATTGTCCACAGGAAGGTATTCTGTTAAACATTTTGCTGTTTTCTCTCTCCAGTTTATTCTTATATAAATTTCCCTTTAGATACTGTAACAGCTCTTTATTTTCTATTAGAATTTACCATGAATAAATCTATCAGGAACTTCCAGAATCCCATTGTGAACTCAGTACATAATAACTCCTGTCAATCCTCTGGCACAGTGATTAGAATTTATTTATATCCATTTTCATACACAAAAAAATGGGCTCCTAAATTTACATTATACATTTATCATTGTTTGTATTGTTATTCTCTGATATTAATTCTAGAAGAAAATTATTATGTTTGAGTCTTTATTTTAGCTTCTTTTGTGTCTGACATAATATTTTACAAATAGAGATAATTAAATGTGAGACCAGTTAATGAAAGAAACAAATATCACCTCTGACTTCAGCATGTGGAGAATGTGATGAGACCTTACTTCTCTCTGTTTTATAAATCTCCATTTCTTGATGGTATCAAATTAGAGAAAAATCTGATTATCTTACTTGGATATAATCATAGACTGTACGACAACAATAATAAATCTATTGAGATGGTTTGAATAGGTATGGCCCCCATGCACTCATGTGTTTGTATGCTTGGTCCACATGAAGTAATGCTATTAGGAGGCCTGGCCTTCTTGGAGGAAGTATGTCACTGTGGGTGTGGCCTTTGAGGTCTTGTATATTAAAGCTATATCCAGTGTGGCTTAGAGTCTTTCTTTGCTGGCTGTGGATCTAGATATAGACCTCTCAGCGCCTTTCCAAGAACCATATCTGCCCTCATGCCACCATGAGGATAATGGACTAAATCTCTGAAACTGTAAGCTAGCTTCAATTAAATGTTTTTCTGTATAAAAGTTAGTCATGGTCATGGTGTCTCTTCACAGTAATAAAACCCTAACTAAGACACTTATTAATGAATGTTCAAAAATATGAGCAAATATCCTCATACCAAAAAGAACTTTTAGCATTTAAAACACAGTAAAGTTTTCAGTTGAATCTATCGGTCTTTTAAACCTTTATTACTTTTTACATGTGTTTGCTATTGTTTTTTTTTTTTCTTTTGAGAAAAGTTCAACCAATATATTTATTGACATTAAAAAATATATTTTAGTTAAAATAGAATTATATCACTTTTCCCTTCCCTTTCATCCTTCCAGCCTTCCAACCCCTCTCATTCCACCCTCTCAAATTAACTTTTTATGGAGAATAACTCTCTATATTGAAGCTTTGTTAATGTTTTATCTTATATTTTCCATTTTAGCAATGAGAACACATGCATTCTTTTTGTCGAACAACAACATAATTGTGCTTGATTGCTTCTAATATAGAACTGAGTTTTTGCCAAGTACAAAATTCGACCAATTAGTGATACTATATTTTTAAACATTTAGATTATTTTATTTTATGTGTATATGTGGTTTCCTCCATATATGTACGAGCACCACATGCATGCCTGTCAGGTGCTGGTGGAAGTCAGAAGATGGTATCAGTACCTCTGCACTATAGTTGAAATGTGATTGAGAAACAGGCCACCACTGCTTCTTTAATTTGATATTTTATGGAAATTCAGATTTTAATTTATCTTACGGCAAAACCATTCTTACTGCAGAAGAACATGAATTACTTGACATTCATCCAGGCAACAATCAGTGTCCTAGGCATCTTAAAATCTAATAATATAATTTGTAGATGTAACGAACATAATAACAAATGATCAGATAGGCAGATAGAAAAGAATAAATATTTTTTTTGAACCAAAGATGTTTGGAAATCTAGAGATATGCTATTCACTAAAAGTCATTTGGTTGCCTTTCGGTGTTGTCTTCAAAAGTAATGACAAGGCTGTGGCTGAAATGATCTAAGGCAGTGGTTCTCAATGTGTGATTGAGAGTATCTTGCATATCAGATATTTACGTTATGATTCGTAGCAGCAGAAAAATTACAGTTATAAAGTAGAAATGAAATAACTTTATGGTTGGGTGGTCACCACACCATGAGTGGGATGTATTAAAGATTGCAGCACTAGGAAGGTTGAGAAGTACTGGTCTTAACCAAATCCTACTAGCTAGCATTTCGTGGACATATTTGAACCTTTTCCTAATATTTAAAGAAAACTCAATGTTCTTCTTCTCCAACTTCTGTGCTCATTCTCTGGGCTCTGCTACATTCACAGATCTAATTTCTATGATCTTACTTCTTAGCCTGTCTCTGTGTTGGTCTGTGAGTCACTGTTCCTTTTGCACCTGTATACAAGGTTAGCACAATGGCAGTGTACACCAAGCCTACTGAAAGAAAGGCTCATTAGTGGCATGACTTGAGTCAAGATCCCTTCATCACTAAGACAGGACACATGCTACTCAATTCCCTTCTCTCTAAAAGTTCATGATTCCAAAATAAGCCCTTTCCCAATTTGCTCTGAATACAAATGTCAGAACCTTTCAGGATGGAGCAGACTCTTTCAGTGACTGTCTAAGGTGCATTCTCTTGCCTCAGCAGTGATGACTCATCTTAGGGGAGACGACTATGTACTTGATAGTACATTTTTATATTTTAGGATGAAGGCAGTTTCTCTGCAAACCTGTTTGACATGTATTCCATGCCTAGTCATCCTCCCTTCTAGATATGATTGCTTATTTCACAAACATAGTTGTGAAGATTGTTTTTACTTTGAGTTCTGATGAATTGCTGTTTTTAAAATCACTCCATAAACCTTTGCTGACCCTTTCTGAAAGCCTCTTTCTCAACATTCTCCCCCTACTCTTTTATGTGTGTGACTCACTGGGTTTAATAAGAGTTGCTTTTTTGGGCATGGGTGAGGGGTTATTCATTGGAGTCTGGGCAACTCCTCACTACACCACTGAAGAAAATGTCTCCCTCTTAGGACCCAGAAGGGTGGAGGTGAGAGGTGAGGGGCTGTATGACACCCCATCCCCCATCTTAATTTCCTTCCTGCTCCCTTCACACAGTTTTAAAATCACTCACTGTGTAAACCACAGCCTCTGGACTTAGGGACACATGGTGGGTGCTGTGGTTGTTCTGTCTATTGTCACAAATCATTTGAGATGAAATTACTTCTCCCTTTGGTTTGAGGTAATAAATTAATAGGCTAATGTTTTTGTAAATTAAGACTATGGAAACAGACATAATCCTTAGAGAAGGAATTCTGATTTTTCTTAATGTTAGACTAGCCATCTACAGCAGTGTCAGAAGTGGCATGTGCATTTTCTGCGCATCTCACTGTGCCTCATCTCAAGACTGGCACATGATTTGGTCATGTGGTTCTGCATTTCAGACTCAACCAATCCTGGATTGAAACTATTTTTAAAAATATGCACCTGGGTTGAGAATGTTCAGAACTTCTTTGTATCACTCATCCATGACTATGTGAGCTCACAAAGTAAATGAACTGATAGAGCATTTGTCCGTAACTAGGTTCTATAATGACTTTAGAGATAATGCATATTATAGGAGAAGGTGTGCTCAGGGTACATGGAGAAGTGACACCATTTTACATAAGAAACCTGGGCATCTGCAGCCTCTTGTTTCAATAGTGAGGTCCTGGCCAGTCTCGAAGGGCATGGAGAACACCTACGTTTCAGAGAACTTGAGGGAGAAACTTGAGGCAACTATTACTACCATTTTAGTTATTCTTATTTATAGACGTTTGAAAGGACAGCTTGGGGATAAATTGGGATTTTTGGCACTATTGGGGAGTGAATCTAGTGATTTACAGAAGCTAGGCAAATGTGTACAAGTCAGTCAAAGCCATCAGTCCACATGATAATCTGTATTAGGCATATTTAGATACTTCCATCTTGGATACTTCTTAAAACTGAGTTTTAAATACATGCTCTCAAATGGTATCTGTGGAGGGTTTGTATTGTCAACCCTATATAAAAAGTCAATGAAGTATTCTATCTTGGAAGTGGCCAGATAGACTTTGATTGGTCTAGTACATGTGTAGATTATTTCTAAGGCTGATGATGGCATTTTTATAAAAGTTATTTTGAGGTCTAGAAAGCAAGAAACAGTAATTTAAAGATTAAAATTATAATCTGGATTAATTTGAAATGACAAATTCAGTGTGAAAAATATTTTTAATATTTAAGAATTATATTAATTTCAAAATTAAATTTTAAAACAAATTAATTACAAATTAAATATAAGCAAACTTAGTTTAAATGATCTAAGAATTTTTGACTATTTCTTTCTCTCCTAGGGAAACTGTATCATTGATATATTTGCTGTAATCGATGAAAATAGTAGTACAGTGGATTCAACATAGACATTGTAATTTCTTGCCAGTTTTCATGTATTATTCTTACTCTTTCCTTCTTTGCCTGCTTCCTTCTTCTCTCTCCTTTTCTCCCTTCTCTCTCCCTGCCTCCCCTCTCTCCGTCCCTCTTCTCCCATCCCCTCCCCATCCTTCTCTCCTCTCTCTCTCTCTCTCTCTCTCTCTCTCTCTCTCTCTCTCTCTCTCCTCATTTCTCTCTTCCTCCTTTTCTCCACAGTTTCACTATACATCCCGGCCGGCCTTAAACTCACTCACTTCTCCCTAAATCTGCTGAGCACTGGAATTTAAGAATGTTTATTATACTGAATTATTTACTATATTTTCTATGTAACTTTAGTTTTCTTTTCAGCATTACGATTAAAAATTACTATTTTATATATTATCTAGAAAGAGATAAAATTAGTTTTCACTCTAAAAAAATAATATTGCTCTGACTTTTTTCTTTTCTTTTCCTAAATTTAGAGTTTTGTGAAGACAATGCAGATGTTGCAACCACTGAGTCTAGGATTCTTCAAGTTAGCCCTTTCGCCAGAGCAAAAGGCTATACTAGAGAGTATATTGAGTGGGAAAGTCTGGAAGATTACCACAGTGCAATTTCAAGAATATTAATTTTGGGCCAGTTGATGGCTCAGTCAGTAAAGGTGTCTGCCACCAAGCCTGATGACCTGAGTTAGATAGATCCCAAGAGAGAACTGACACTTGCAAGGTGCCATTTGACCTACATATGAGCATGAGTACATACAAGCACATAACGAACATAAATAACCATGTTCCCTTGTTGGAGTGGCTTACAAACAGTTGGATCATGTA
>JAJTUV010001636.1:0-192500 GCA_021653895.1 Mastomys natalensis | reverse complement strand
TAGCCCAATCATCTGTGAATGGTTAAGGTGGATGGTTCAAATATCCTGGTGGTTAGGGAATTCATTTGATAAAAGGTGTAGCTTTATACAACTCAATTCATCCTCAAGACAGCTGTTTGCTCTTGTTCTCGTGAACGTTTCTCTGGTTTGTAACTACTTCCCAGCCACATGTTGGTCTGCATGACAGAGGAAAAGTCTTTTCAAGGAACATGTGCAGGTTCTTCAAATGTTCCTGTGTTAGAGAAATTCTTTTGTCAATGAACTAATAATGATTGTTCCATGCCCCCAGAAGCCCTAGATCCTGTAAGCTTTCCAGTTTTCCACTTTTATTGAGTCATATGGACTGTGAAATATTTAAAGTCCTATGTCATTAATCTTTCATTTCAAATCCAGTTTAGCACTTCCCCGTGGTAAATCTTTTTGCTTTAACTAAAGATTAATGATTAAGATGGCTTGGATTGGGAGAAGTTGTAAGATATAGGGAAGACTTTTCAAGTACCTCAAACAATATGTTTATTTCTCCAATGGGACTTGGTTTCTTGGGGTCCTACCTACTATTAAGTCTCTCATTGAATTTAGAATTCTTTACAAAACTAAAGATGTAATTGATGAACTCAACCCTCATTCTTGAAAACTCACACTTAGTCTATTGGTATCTATTAATTTGTATGAAATAATATGTTTCCTTGTAACATTTAAAATACTTTTATAAATGTATCTGTTGTAGTTATATTTCATTCAGTATTTAAAACTTAATACACTATGCATTATTTCCTTGTACCTTTGACTATTTCACTCTGTGGCAAATCATATCTTATGGCCAAAATACATACACTGATCTCCTTCTCCCATGCTTCAATGTAGTCTAGTCCTTTTTAATTTATTGCAGTCCCAGGGATTGGATTTGGGTTGTCAGGCTTGTTAGAAATGGTGAGCCAACTAGTGGGCCTCTGTGTGATTCTTTAACATAAGGAATATCACTGCTTTGCAGGTGTATGTCCTAGAAGTAGGTTCTCATCGAGAATCATTTTGTATGGTAAAAGGAGTTTAATGTAGATCAGCAGTAACACTAGGACAAGCAAATTCACCCAGTTAAGGCTAACCTGGCTCTAACAAGAGAAAAAGAATGGAGAGAGAAAACAACCTGCAAAGGTTTGTAACAGCCTGACATTGAAGGAAATGCCTCTATGTTCTTAGGAGAAATGGAGTTTGTAACAATATCTAGTAGTTTATTAATAGTTTACATTATAGTTTGTGAAGTAAACTGAACAAGCTCATGTACTTAAACGTGTGGTCCCCAGCCAGTGATGCTGTATGAGGAGGTTGAGGAATATTTAGGAAGTAGAGCTTTGCATGAGGGAGTGGGGTTCTGAGGTTGGGTGAGTGGAAGTGTAAAGTTATATAACTTGGCATACTTCTTGACTTCTCTCTGTTTCTTGATCTATCCAGACTGGAGGAAACAGTCTCTTGCTCCTGTTTCATAACCAAGGGCTATTCTCTCCACCACTCTTCCCCAGGGATTGTCTCCTCAAACCATGATCCAGAATAAACCCTCCCTCATCTTACTTCTTGGCATATAAATGGTCACAGTAGAAAGGAAAGTAACAATCCAGTCTCTAGATGTTGGAATGGGACTTCTCATCTCAGTGGTGCTTCTGCTTTCCCATCCACTCTGCATTATAGTTAAAGTGGGCTGTGTAGTTAAGTTGCCATTCCAAAGAATATGAAATGAAATTTAACATTGTGTCTTCCGGGGATTTATGAAATATTGTATCTTGAATTAAGGTATATGCTTTTTTAGTATTTGAGAATTAGAAACAAAAGCAAAACCATCAAATGTCGCACATATTTCTTTTAAATGTTGACTGCTGTTGTTTAAGTTCCCCAGATGTCTACTGATTTAGCAGAATCATCTGCTTTCTCAGACTGTCACTGCAAATCCTATCTGCTTGCCTATTTGCCCATGCAAACACACAACAGGAATTGGAAATTAGCTTTTCTGAAATGAATATCTATCTTTTTGTTATTCTAAATTTTTCATTTTTACTTTAACTTGAGGAATTAATAAGCTCATTCTTATTTCATAGAAATGCAGACCAAACACGTGTCTCTTTCCCACTCAACAAAGCTAATATATCTCCAGGATCCTTCTTCAGCTGATTTTGAATAAAAGATACAGCTGCAGTTTTGAAAGAGTAATAATAATGATAATAATACAGACTTAACTTGTGCCAAACATCAAGTGGTAGAGGCACAGAGTTGATTCTAACTTGTAAAGTGGAAGACATTATGACATATTCTTCAATTTTAGCAACTAGGTCTCTGGGATTAATACTGAAAAATTAGGATGATGAGCCAGCTATTTGAATACAGTCAGTTTCATGTCTGACAGAGATGATTTCCATCATTTCTTTTTCTGTGTGGCTAGAAAGGAGAACAGATCCTTGGACAGACTCAACAGTGGCTCATCACCTTTAGATATATCCAGGTCCTTATAGTGCTACCCCCCAACCCAACACTCCAGATAATCCTGGCAACTCACAGGCAGCTGCATAAGAGCTACCTCTGATACACATCAACAATGCTATCCACTAGCATGGACCACGAAGATCCAAAGATCAGTCTCAGAAAAGAACTGGGCTCCTCCTCAGGAGAGCAGTTCCGGAGATTGTCTTCTACTAGCTGTGCCCTTGATCAACGACGTTACAGATTTGTCAACTAGTAAGAGAGAGCCTGGTTCAATTGCTCTGACAAGTTGCTTCACAACTTTGCCTAATGCTGGACCCTGTGGGTAGAGAGCTTGCTTTTTCTCCAACCATGACTGTGAGAAACCATTTCCTCAGAAACTAAGAAAGTGAACCGGGATGTTTCTTTGGGACGTCTTGCTTCCAGACTTTCTCCAGACAGACACACAGAGCATCTGCAGCAAGCAGGTTGCCATTTAGCTCCAAATGTTGCTTGTATTTTTGAACAGACTCCATGTGCTCTTTAAAAATGTCCTTTTAGTAACTGATTATTCTGGAGTGACACCAAATTTGGTTTTTTTTCCCCTACATTTATTCTATCTGAATTATGATCTATGTGAGTGTTACTACTGAGAGTTTCTAAAATAGCTCTAAGTTAATGCTCGACTGTTAATAAATACTCATATATTCTTAATATTTTTGAAAGATTTAACTGCACTTGTCTGAGATTGAGGGGTTGTTTGCCTAAAAGGCAGAATTTACTCACCCTTGTGTTTCATAAGTATTTTTATCAGTCATTCATAAAGATGATTTTTGTGTCTAGAAATTGTTCTTGTTTTCCACACAGAATTTGAAAAATTATTGTTTTAAGTAAAATAGTTTGTTTTTATAAAATGGTATAAAATCATGTCAAATTTCCTATTTAGAAGTTTGATTAAGAAACTAAATAAATAGTTTGTTTTCAAGCTTTATGCATACATAACAAGGCAGTATTCAAGCTATTCTGTAAATCCTTGTGCCATGTGGCATTTTAGATTTATTTTTATCTCTATTTAATAATGGAATCTAACAGGAAAAGCATCAGCACATTTAGAATCTGAGTTTCAACCTAGAAACACTCAATCAATATTGGGAAGGATCTTGACGCAGTCTCTTCTAATTTTGGTCAGAAAACTTGGCTTGTTTTATTCCTATTTTCTTTCTTTGCATTATGTTGCTATGTATTATAGGCTTCTTTCAAACCAACAGAACTACCAGTAATCCTCCTGTCTCACCTTTTGTATACCGTGATAAAATTTGTACCAGCATGCCCAAGCCAGGAAGCACAGTTTTCATAAGGGAAATAACTGCAGAATAAAACATTACAGGACATCAAAACTGAGTGACTGAAAGTAGTCCTCAGTCTCTTAGTTTTTAATACAGAATTATAAAGGAAATTTATATTTTATACTTTAGAGTTATTTAGGAATAAGATTACTTTTCATGTAACTAGTTTCTATATTTTTATTCAGCTTAACTTTGTCCAGTATTTTTGATGATGGTCACATATATTGGAAGTGTTTAATTCTTATTGGAAGATGTCATTTTTTAAATTTTAAATTAAGCATTTTCTTACAATCAACAAGTGTCAAAAATGGTCTCTTTATGATTTACTTTAGGTCAAAAATCAAAACTTAAAAATTAAGCAAAAGGAAATTGTTTAAGAATCTGTGGCTCACCAATGAGGCAGCGTACATCAGCTGATATGAGGCCACCCCCCACATATACAACAGAAGACTTCCTGGTCTGGCCTCAGTGAGAAAAGACCTAACCATTGAGAGACTTGAGGCCCCAGGGAGTGGGGAAGTCTTGTGGGGTGGGAGGATGAAGACATCCTCTTGGAGACTGTAGGTGGGGTGGGGAGGACCTATAGGATGAGGAACATTCAGAGGGCAAACCAGGATGGGGATAACAACTGGACTGTAAAATTAATAATAATAATAATAATAATAATAATAATAATAATAACAATAAAAGAATCTGTGGCTCACATTATGGAATTCTCCAAGTTGGAGGTCTGGGGCATTTTTATGGCCAGAAGGGTATATATAAGTTCTTTCTATTTTAGGACTAGACATATTTTCCCTATGACTTCCTTGGTTGAAGGAAGCTGGATGAAGTCTAGTAGTGTGGTAGAGGAAGTATCTCATCCCTTGTTCAACCTGAGGCCCTTGGATTCTGCTTCATGACAGAAGCTCAGACAAGAAGAGGAGGAGGAGGAAGAGGAGGAAGAAGAGAAGAAGCAGAAGGAGGAGAGGAAACATTATCCCTCTGCTCCGTGCCATCTCCCTTTTAATTACTTGATGATAAGTGACCAATTTTCAGAGGACAATTTAATTGATCTCCATCTTTTTCTTCACAATTTATATGACTAGAAGTCATATGAGACAGAAAAATTCTAAAGATGAAGTTAGAAACACAGTGACCCATGCTACCTGTGGGAAAGTTCACAAACACAGCTTCTTCCTATACTGAGATCTTACAATGTTTAAACCTTTGGAAAAATGCAGGAAACAATTCTATCCTCTATGCAGGGTTATTGAACAACAGCATAGAGGTCTGCTCCTTTTTGCTTCTTCTTTTTTTTTTTTAATTTATTTTATTTATATGAGTACACTGTAGCTGTCTTCAGATACACCAGAAGAGGGCATCAGACCGCATTACAGATGATTGTGAGCCACCATGTGGTTGCTGGGAATTGAACTTAGGACCTTTGGAAGAGTAATCAGTGCTCTTAACCACCAAGTCATCTCTCCAGATGATAGAAATACCAACTCTACAAATTTTGAGGAAAGGATCTTTTAAAAAAAAGAATATTTAATTACTTTTTATCATTTTATGTATATGAGCATTTGCCTGTATGTATCTATGTGTAGCACAAACATGTCTGTTGGCCCTGGAGACCAGAACACAGTGACATATCCTCCTGGGACTGCACTCACAGTCAATAGTGAGCCACCTGGAGATGAGAAACAAACCTGGTCTTCCAGAAAAGCAGCCACTTCTCTTAACTGTTGAGCTTTTTCTTCAGTCCTCCTATCCCAAAGCATGTATTTTTTCTTTAGTCAGAGTCTTTCTGACTCTAACTTCTAACACTATCTGTTCTAAAATCTTTATGCATAATCCTCCTGCTTCAGTTATTAATTTCTGAAATTGTAGATGCTTGACTATTTTCCTATGAGTGATCATTGTAAGCAATGAAGACAGCATTCATGTGTTCTTACATTGATTAGATTTTTTTATGGCTTTCCCATTGCTTAAATAATTCCCAAGTAGCCTGCTTGACCCAAACCAAGTCTATTGACCAACAATGGAGGCTGTTAGAATGCTAAAACAAGAGCATTTTACTCCTGTTACAATTATTAGTAGTGTTCATAGCTTTAATTCCCTAATTTATTCAAGGACACATTCTTTCAATGTTTAATGTGTATTACTGCTTCTGTTTTACTGGCATATATTCATATCCATAGCACTGAGTTGCATAAGACATTTTACACAGATATGTAATATACTTTGAGCGTGTTCCCAACTGTACCCCACTCATCCCTTACATTCCCTCCCCTCCTTCCTTTAGTTCCCTTCATTTCCCTTGGAGATTTTGTTTATTCGTGTCCTATCACATATATGACAAACACTTTTATGTGACTTGCCTTGTATTTAAACAAGATTTGTGTGATGTTTATGATACAAGAAGAAAATATCTGAAAGTACTATGATATAAATACTAGAATCTTAAAAATTATGTATTAGTATTGTCTGTTCAGATATAATGATGGCTAGTTTGACATTTGACTTTCCAGAATCCTAAGCAGATGGCCATAGCAGTTTGTTGGCCTCCCTGAGTCACAGGACAAGATTGTTAGAGGACAATCTTGAGTGTCATTCTTATCTTCCATCTTGGCTACGACCTGTTTCAGTTGTTTTTCACTGAATACACCAGGGTAGCTGGCCTGTGAGTTTTAAGGGATACTCCTGTCTCTAGCTGTACTTTCTCTGTAGGTGTGTAGGGATTGCAGACAACTGTGCTACCTGTCCAACTCTTTCTTGAATTGTGGGGATTTGAACTCAGATTCTCATGTTTGTATCCTAGTGCTTTGACACATCATTAATTTCCAGCCCTGTTACATTGATATTTTCAGCTTATCACATAAGTTATGAGCATACCTCATTACAACAATTAAGATTTTCTTGGATAATGTGTCTCGTGAAGACTTCACTAATTTACATATGATGAACTACAAGGAGGTTAATTAATTTTCCCCTAGAAAAAAATAACCCTACAGTGCTACAATTCATACTTATATGATGCATTTATTTGTACAATATTTACTGGCTAGACAGGCATAGTGCAATTTGAATACTTTAATATTTAATAGCATAAAAGAGGTTCTCCTTTTATTATGACATTAATCTAATTTATTTTATGATGTTTTAACCTTTGTTCCATTTTATAATAGGCAATATTTAATGTTTATGGAAAACTTATAGAATAATAAACTGACATTCACTTTCATACTATTCAGATCTATCAAGCTACAATGCTTTAGGAACTGGCTATTTTCTGGAAGCATTTGCAATCTTCATGTGCCAGTGAAAACTCATTTCATATCTAGAGTATCTGTAATATTTATGGTCTTAGGTATTTTTCAAATGATTATTCCTTTCTTTAAAAAAAGGTTAGTTTTATTTCTACTCACATGTTTTTGTGTGTGCCATGTGTGTGCATGTGTCTGTAGAGCTCTTAGATAGGATTCAGGATCCTAGAGCTGGGTTCCAGGCATTTGTGAGCCATCTGCCATGGGTCTGGGGAGCTGAACTCAGGTTCTCTAGAGGAGTACTAAAGTGCTCTTCACTGCTGAGTCATCTCTACAGGCCTGTCTCTGTTTACTTTCTAAAGAGACATCTGTGCCCTACAATATTGGTAGGATAACTTTCTCAACTTATCAATCCATTTTGGTGGTTCTCAACCTTTCTAATGCTGCAACCTTTTAATACAGTTCCTCATGTTGTGGTGACACCCAACCATAAAATTATTTCATTGCAATTTCATAAGTGTAAATTTGCTACTCTTATGAAATGTAATATACATATCTGTGTTTTCTGATGGTGCTATGCAACATCTGGGAAAGAGTCATTCAGTATTAAAGGGGTTTCGACAGGTTGAAAAACACTGGTCGATTTGCATTCCCATAGAAAGTTTCTTTTCTTTCTTTTTTTTTTCTTTTTTTTTTTTTTTTGGTTTTTCGAGACAGGGTTTTCTCTGTGTAGCCCTGGCTGACCTGGAACTCACTCTGTAGATCAGGTTGGCCTCGAACTCAGAAATCCGCCTGCCTCTGCCTCCCAAGTGCTGGGATTAAAGGTATGTGCCACTACTGCCCAGCTAGAAAATTTCAAAATATAAACTTTGAAAATTTTTACACAAATGCATTTATATATACACATACAGCTTGAATCATGTTTTCTTTGCTCAGCATATTTTAATATTACCTATATTCTTATATAAAGTTATATTTCAGTCATTTTAGTTCTCATGTTTGAAGTTGTTTTATTCATTTTAAGTTTTATTCATATATATATATATATATATATATATATACATACATACACACATACACACACATATACACACACACACACACACACACACACACACACATATATATATATGTGTATATACACATATATATATACCACAGGTATAATTTTTATATATATACACATATATATACACATATATATATATATACCACAGGTATAATTTTTTTTCAGTGTGGTATGGAAATCTTTATTTTAGACATCTCAACTAATTTAGGGACTACAACAATAGGCATTTGTTGTGGGGATGTGGTTGTGCTGACCTCCGGATTTCACAAAGCCAAGGGGCACAATGGAGGTCAAGGAGGGGAGTGAGTAAGGGAGGCAGCCGATCTAAGAGGAATGGCTGGTGCCTGACTGCACAGCATCTTTACTGATATCAGGGTGGTGTTTGCTGTTGGAAAGGGTGAGAGGTGAGGAACTTGGCAAGATAATAAACATGATCAAATATGAAGGGCGAGGGAGGTTCTTGGCCTAGATGGTTGTATACAGAAGTATAAATAGGTCAACATTCTCAATAAGGTTGAAAGAGCAGAGAATTTTACACAGGTGGACTTACAATGAAATCATTATATTTTAAATTATCTCTGATTTGATCATTATTGTCTGTTTGATTACTAGTAAGTTAAGCCTAATTTCCTAAGCTAATTTCTATTAGCTAATACAATTTCTTTACTTGTGACCCAAGTTTGCTACTTTTCTTTGCTGGGGTGATTATCTATTGATTGGAAATCTGGAGAAGAGATGGCATGTGCTGAGTTTCAGACTTCTGTCAATCCTGTAAATTCAGATGTATTCTAATTGTAATTTGTCTTCTTTACTATCCTTAAATTGGGTGCAGTAAATGAAAGTATCTTTTTAAAGTTGTTACTACTTACATCAACTGTTAAGAAAATCATTTCCTTATGAGCTCTGTGTTTTTATGTATGCTGTTCCTTTTCCTCCATTTCCTAATCAAAGGTGGACAACTTTACTTTTCACAGCAAAGTTTAGTTCAACCTACATTCCTATATTGTGCTTCTGTGTGGTCTGAAGTTGGAAACACATTTAAATTTTTGGCCTGTTTGACCAGTCACCAGAGCAGCATGCAGCAATTCCCCATTACCTTCCTACTCACAGCTGCCACGTGTCCACATTTTCATACAATGAATAGGTGTGTGCTCTATTAATTTATTATTTTGTTCCATTTGCCCATCTTTCCTGTCCCTGCACTTAAACTATAATCTCATGTATTTTATGCATTAATAGTTTTAGCCAGCTACTGCCAAAATCATGTCCTGAAACACAATTCAGAGGCTGACATTTATTTTTTTCCATTTCAGAAAAAAAGATTGATGCAAAATTTAACAGTAGTTAATTACTACTTACACAGGGCTTTGGTCAAGTGCAGGTATAATATATGATTGATTTCTCCCCACTTCAGAGTGATTGCGATTCTTTCAATTCAAGAATCTTTTTGCATTATAAAATTCTCAAACAATAAAAAAGAGAACTGTACTTGAAGTCAGAATATGTCCTTGAGGTTTTGGTCTACTACATTGTGAAGTGGGCAGTGAAGTCAGTACACCACTCAAAGGAAGGAGGAAACATTCTGGAAATATTTATTTTTATATTAATTTCTTTTCCTTATTTTTGGGGGCATAGATTTTGATTTTTATACATAGTATTATTCTGTAGCCTAGGCTGGTCTCAAATTCTATGGTAATCTGCCTGCTACTGCCTCCCATATATTGAGATTTCATGTGTGAGCTACCATGCCTGATATTGACATGAGTGTCTACAACTACATTTTTAGATGAATTCTTAGAAACTTGAATTATGACACAGATATGGGCATACCCAGAAACGTATGTTTTATTACTTCTCCTTTCTGTCTACATGCCTGTCTGTCCCCCACACTCAATATGCATAATATTGACCCTTCTGGTGTGCACTGGTGCCCAGAGCAGTCCTAGGGTGCCAGCTCTGCACCCAATCCCCCAAAACCCAGAGGAAGCTGAACTCCCAGGAGCTCTAACATGCCCAGGACTGTAGGTATTTAATATCGGGAAGAGGGCATGTTTGTGTTGTTTCTGCAGGATGCTGAAGGAGCATGGTGTCTGCCAGAGAGACAGGTGAGACATGATGATGCTGGGACAAAGAATGATGCTGACTTGTGAGCTTGCTGAGTGCCCTGACAATCGTGACTGGGAAACTGTATTGGACGTATGTTCTCAACCCACCTTTGCTTACCTATACTCCTGATGGGACAAGCTGCCTTGCCTCAAGTTTTTAGACCTTGTGGAACAGTGAATCAAAAAGAGAAGTTATAAGGACTGTTGTATTTTTCTTAAATGTGACCAGTTATTCAGACTGAATCATGTACTGATCTAGAAATAAATCCAATATAGGAAATAACAGTCTTCATTTGGAAGTTTGGTTCTATACATTTTCAGAGACACATATGGAAATTAGCTGCAGTTCTCTATGATGTTATGTTAGTAAGAGATAAAGTTGGGGCAGGATCTGGATTTCAAACAAGTGTTAGTACATGTGTTAATTGTCAAGTTAAAATTAATTTTGTTTCCTCTACAGTATTCAATGTAAGTTGCATTGATTGTACACTTTATAATTGTGTTAGTGTGTTGAAATATAGCATGTCAGTTACTGAGGTCTTTCAACCAGCTTTTGTTTTATTGCCATGAATACCACAAAACCTTGGTCTTCTGAAAAACACTTGCAAGTACTGGAAGAAGTGAGTCAGGCTTTAAGCAGATGCAAGAGGGTAGTGGGCTTGATTATTGCTGGTATAACAGCTTTAATTACATTAACTGCTAGCACCCTGCTTCTGCAATTGCTTTGACACAATAAGTTAAGAAAGCTACTTTTGTTAATCATTTAACAAAAAATGTTACTAATGTGTTGAATATACAAGAGGATTTACTTAGGCATTTGGAACAATGGAGTGATAGCTTTATCCTATTCAAATTATTGGAAGAAAGTTCATATTTTAAGAGTAAGGAGCCATCTCGAGTGTCAAGCCAAATACCATTGGATTCATGTTAGTTCTAAAATTTACAGTGGTAGTTTTTATAATTAAGAAAAGTTTAAAGGCACTTACAGTGTATTTGGCATAATTCTAACACCTCTCTGGATGTTTTAACTTGCATAGTGGGCTTATGAATTTAAAGATTGCTGCTCTGTTGAACGTTGATGCAGCAGATATTTCTACTAAAATTACCCATGGCCTGAAGTCAGTATTACTATTTTGGTCAAGCTTCAAGAATGACATATATAGCTTGATCAATGTAGCCCTTTTTGTTCTGGGAATACTTTTATTCCTGCCCATCGTGTTAAAGCTGGTCTTTAACAACATCAACATGTTGGCAGCCAAAGTACATGGCTTGAACCTGAAAATGGATGCCCAGACAGAGTTACTAAATTAACAGGCTGGTAAGCCAAGAACAGGTAAGATTCTGCACAGAGCCTTACCAACCTAAAACATAAGTGCACTGCTTTTGAGAATGCATATTCTATGATGGGTAAGGAAATCAGTTTTGGCAGAATGACCTAATTCAGTCTCACTCTTGTTTATGAAATAAAAAGGGGGAGAAGTGGAGAGTTTTTGGGTCTGCTTGGCAAGAATCTGACATGGGCCAAAGACAAGGGAATGGGCTGCTTGTCAGGAATATGACATTGGACAAGGACAAGGAACTGGGCTTAAGTCAGGAATCTGACATTAGTTTAGAACAAAGAAGTAATTTCAGGCAGGAATCTAAATATTAGGCTAGAACAAAGAAGTAATTTCAGACAAAAATCTAAATTTTAGGCTAGAACAAGGAAGTTGGCTTCAGACTTGAAAATGACTTTGGGCTAGGACAGAAAAGTTGGCTCAGATATTTTGGTCATCCTGATAAGCCCTTAGAAACAGTGATCATGGGAGTGTTCACGTTTATTGCCTTGCTTATTCTTTGACTGTGTTTATTTTCTTGCTTTTTCCTTGACTATTTGCATCTGTTGTATTGCTAGTTCCTCAACCTAGAACTGACCTTAATACCTGCATGTAATTAAAATGTTATAAAAGCAAAAAAGAGGAGGGAGCATGGGATAGGGAGTTTCTAGGGAGAGGAAATGGGGAAAGGGATGGCGTTTGAAATGTAAATAAATAAAATATCCAGTAAAAAAAAAAAAAAAAGGAAAAAAATGCATAATGTTTATTCTGTCCTGGCTGTATGGTAGAATTGTGGTGGGAATGAATGTACAGGCACAGTCATTACACTGAAGGAAAAGACCATGTAGAGGCTGTGGACTGACGTCTATTTAACTGTCTGAGACTTGCTGTGTGGGAAGATGAAGTGCTTGGAGAGTTATTCTCACTGAAGGGATCCTGCAGTGCCCTGATTTGAGGAGAGGAAGCTGTTTCCACCCCCTCCTTCTTCCTTCTCAGTTTGACAAGAATCAAACTGACCCAGGGGTGAAGGATTTGGGTTGTTCTGCAACATTTTGACAGTGTGGCATTATCTTACTTGGTAATTCCATCTCCTGAACTGTTCACTTCTGTCCTCATTAACTATCACCTCTTCTGCAATATGACTTCTGCTCTACTCTGAGTGCATCTTGGGATGGAGATTATTAGGGTACCATGTCTGTGTATGTCCTGCTTCCCTCTTCTGACCCCTGAAGACAGCTCTGTTTTATTTCAAAGAAACTATGCATTTCAGTGTTCCTGGATTCCCATTGCTAGTGAATAATAGTGTGGACCACTGACATTGTTCAGCATTGTCTGTGATTTAGATTAACTAAACTAAAAGAAAAAACATGAAATGAGACTTTCCTCCTGCAATGTGTTCGAAATTGTGATCTTCATTATAACATTACATAATGTTGAGTACTGGAAAGTCAGGACACCCTTCTAAAATGGCCCAATTATGTAAAGCAAAGAGAGTGCAGTCATAGACTGTCCATTATAGCTTAGCATGTGCCATATGATCCCAGTGCTGATTAGATAAGTGCTTATGGAGGGTCACCATGTACTCTGAGCAGACAGAGAGAAGAATTTCATGCTCACCAGTGAGGAAACACATGACAGGAAATTAGAAGCACCGGCTTTCAAAACTTTTGTTCATTTTAAATTTCCATGAATAAAATAACATTCTCCCTCTGTCTAGCTTCAGTTTTCCTCTTTATTGTCCACACAACATTCTCTCTCTGTGTCTCTCTCTGTCTCTCTCTCCACACATATTTATACATATATAAAATCAATCTATATACTTAAAATTATATGTACAGAATATAATTATGTATGTATAAATAAACATATATTTATGTATTATATAGAAATAACTATATATATATATATATATATATATATAGATATAGATATAGATATAGATATAGATATAGATATATTTGAGCAAGACAACTATTGTGTAAAATATACAAAATAAAACAAACATCACATTTTAGAGATTTAAAATAAAAAAAAAACCAACTCTGACATTATTTATTAAACCAAACAGTAACATAGCCCCAAGTTTAAATAATTTGGATGACAAGAGTGTACTTTGAGACAGTAAAATTCTTTCTTGCTTCATTTTTGGCTGGTTCTGAATAATCTTCAGAGATATGGGATACTGTATTAATTCTTTCAGGTTGTAAATGTTAGAACTAACTGTTTTTCCTCAGTTATACTCCAAGGACGATGGTCACTCAGCTAACTGGCTTAATTCTTGCTCAGCACAAGACAGCAAGTGCTAGCTTACAGGAGGCATATGCATTAAAAAGTTAATCCATCCATAAAACATTCAAAATCATCTTTTGGGAACTGGTAACTGTGTAAAGAGCTGTGAGATCAGATCCCAGCAGAGTAAATCAAAGACTGTGAGAAAGATACTTAGATGTGAGTCTAAGGATGAAGAAAAGCACCCCAGAAAGCAATGGCAGGGAACTAGTTTGGGAGGAACAGAACGTGCAAAGATACAGAAGTGGAAAAGGCATTTATTTTACTAAACAAGGAAAGAAAACCACTCTGGCTTATTGAAGGAAATGTTGCCAGTATATGAAGCTTTGTGGTCAGTGTGAGGCCTACCATGCAAGAAGAGACACAAGGAGGGTTTTGAATATTTCCCAAGTACAATAAAGAATTACCAAAATGTCTGGTGATGTCATCACTGAAAGGAAATTTTATACTAATAGTTTTCATTTCTCCATTGTTTATTGTATATCAGTCCTTGGGGGTCTTATCTACTGTGAGTTCATATTCACAACACTTTAGAATCATGTCCTTGGCAGTGAAAGAAAGTCTGAGAATGTATGCCATTTTAGAAACAGTCACATTTCCAAAGGCTAGCAAGCTTGAAATGAGAACCCAGATCTCCCTTTCTTTGTATCAATCACTATTTATAAGACAGCATACAGGTTTCACTGGGGCATTGTCGGACTTGGTGTCTCTGTATTTTATTCTTATCTCTCTCTCTCCCCATTATTCTCTCCTAGCCTCTCTGTCCCCATCTTGCTGGTTTCCTTTTTTGTTTTATATAATCCCCCCTTTTACTTTTTGTCACATATTTTATATCCCCTCCCCAATTAAGATCCTGTTCTCTCCTCCTAAGATCCTTCTTCTAAGATTTGTATTTCTGAAACTCACATTCTCAAATATTTAAGTAATTCACTTTCTAAAGTATTAATTAGTGCACCAAGTTATACACTGAGGAGAAGATAAAACAGGTACTATCTTCCTTGGCCCAAGAATGTTCTAGAACAGTGGATAGTAATTGTTAGTTGAACAATTCTCCCTGGTAGTATTGAAAGACTGAGTAAAAGGTCCCTCTGGATGGCCCACCTTCCAGCTACATCTTCCATTACAACTCCCTCCTTTGTTTGCCTAATGATCTATAATTAAATGGTACTTATAGGGCTGCCCAGAAATGAGGCTGACCCATCTGGATCTCAGCTGGATGGTTCTTTCTGAACATTTTTCCTCCACAGCTACCACTCCTCCTCACCCCCCTCCCCTCTGACATTCAAATTTTGAAAAAGAAATAGGTATTGTCATGTTAACCTTGCTGTTCATGTTTTTCTTTCATCAGCAAACTTTATTCACATCATCTATTATTTCAGTACTTGTACAAGGGGATGATGTTTTAGATGGGGGAGGCAGTCCTCTGAGTAGAGAATCCATTTGCAAAATAATGTTGCATATGGTGTGCTCTGTTGGTTGTTAGTTGTCTGAGCTAACAACTACTAGGTTTGTTTATATTATTTACTGGGCTCTTTCATGTAATCTTGATCTGTCTGCTCTGTTTGGCTCAAGATCATTCTCTTTCTCCAACGTCATTCCTCTACAACCCTTCTATATTTGTGGGTTAATTATTGTTCTTTCTCTCACAAAGCATAAAAACCCAATTATCATTTCTTTATTTCAAACCATAAGCAATGACTCATATTTTTGTTCTTTAAATAGAAGTATACAAAAGATAACTATTGTTAACTTGTATTCCCAAAACAACCCTCATCCCCTCTTGCTTCTTTGTTCATTTCGCCCTGGCCATGTGACCCCTATGACCTCTCACTTCCCACTAGCTTCATTTCTTTTTCAATTTTGAGGTAGATGGGGTCTTATGCTGTCTAGGATGGTTCTAGCTTATGATGAAGCTGAGGATGACTTTCAACTTCGTGTCCTCTGTGTTCCATCTCCTGAGTGTTGTGGTAATAAACATGTGGCACACAACCTCCTGTTTGTGCAGTTCTGTGAATCAATCCCAGGCCTTAATGTATACTCTCCGCCAAATGGTCAATGGTGAAAGGACAGAGAAAAAAATGACAAAGCAAAGGCACTGCTCCCATCCAGGATGGTGATAACTGCTGCCTTGTAAGTAAGTCCTTGGCTCCATACTGTAGCAAAGAAATATACCACATGAGATTTGGAAGGGATAAGATTCCAACCACAAAATTAGAATCATTTTCATTCTTTGCATATACACGTGACCTCCTTATTCCAGGGAATGAGACTGAACTCTTTGCACATTCTACTGCTTGATCAGTGAATTACTCAAATTAAAGAGTCTACGCCATGCCTTTGAAAATTTTATTTTTATTAATTTTATTATTGTAGTCAGACATGTTGATATGTAGATAAGTACATGTGAATATAGAAGGCCATGGAGGTCAGAGACAATAAGTAGATTCTGTGAAGCTAGAGTTATAAGAGTTGTGAGCTGTCTGACATGGGTTCTGGGAACCAAACTCTAGTCCTCTGTAAGAATAGTATGTCCTAACTAAAGGCTGAGCTGTTTGTTTCTTCAACCTGATTCAGCCTCTGCCTCCCAAATGCTGGGATTCAAGGCATAGGCTACCACTCTTGGCTACATAAGTCTTAGTTAGAGAAACCAATAAACTCTGGATCATTAAACAGGGTGCAGTTAACAATTTCTCCATGATAGTTCCCATGAGGGTAATTCTCAGAGACACAGGACTGTGATCCAATAAAAACAACACCAGCCAGTGGTTTCCAGAGATGATGCTTCTTTCTATCCTTTGTTCTGGTTTCCCTCTTCCTAAATGATATATAGTTGATAACTATCACACTACTCTTTTTTTGTGAAATATATTTTTCTTATTCTGTTTACGTATTTTTCTATGTTTGATGGAATTTGACTGTGAGAAGTTTTTGCAGTTCAACTTGTGTTTCCCTTGGGATGTGACCCTCATGATTTCTGCCACCATACAGACAATATTATTAATCACATCCTCCAAATATAATCTAGTTCTTGTACTTGAGGCAATTTCCCTAGGAAGCGCTCAGGTTTTTTAATTAAAAACATTAAGCATCAAACTAGAAAATATATTGCAGTGGTACAATCCATATAATTAATATTTCTGGGGAAAAAGTGCTGTGAATTTTGTTGAGAATTATCTAATAAACATAGATAGACATGAACTATTAATTTATTCAGTGAATATCTATGTGTTGGCAAAAGGATGCCAATAACATTATAATATTCCATAATCTGAGAGTAGAAAAACAGTAAAGAACAGATAAATGTATCAGGAAACACTATTTTCAGAGTGTTACACAAGAGCCCAGAGGCTCATGTGGATTATGACCCTAGTTTGGTCTAAGTATGAACAATTAATCTTCTTGAACACCTTTTTTATGTATAAAGGAAAATAACCTGACTTAATCTTGCCAATGTTCCTTGAAATTCTCCTTTTTGGAACTCACATGGGTGTGTTTATGTGTATATATGTGAATGTGTGCTAAAGTAGACTTATGTAGGTGTGAGCATGTGTGTTTGTGTGAATGTGTGAAAGTATATCTATGTGTGTAGATGTGTATATCTGTGCATGTGTGTTTACATATATGTGTTGAGGTGTTTAGGTGTGCATATATGTGAATAGGTGTATGTGTAGGTATGTGTATGTGAATGTGTGTTGTTATACATATATGTGTAAGTGTGCATATGTGCATGTATGTGTAGGTGCTTGTATGTATTTGTCTTTGTATTTTATATCTCAAGACAAGTCACTAAGCTGTTTTAGCATGGTATAATGGATGTATCTGAAGCATTTAGCAAACCATTATTTTAAAACCTTGTCACTTAGACAAAGGGTGTTAGGTAACTATTGAATACAAGTAAAATAACACCATATGAGAGTATGAGTTCTTATGTACTTTCTTAATTATATAAAAATGATTTTATAATGATAAAAATAATTGTATAAAAATGTTTATACTATGAATAACCAAATAAAGTAAGAAATCCATGAGAAGGCTGATGGAGTAATGATGAAATAAGCTAATAACAAAAAGAAACCAATAATTCTATTTAATTATTAGGGTATCTTGAAAAGTTGTCACTAGCCTTTTCATGAAAACCATGAAAACTTCACTTTTCTTTCTATCTATGATCTTCCTACTGCCTCTTGAGGAACTGTAAAGGACTAATGAAGTTCTCAGAGTCAAAAATCAGTAATTCTTTCCAAAACCTACTAACATGTGCAGATAGGTAAATCTTACATTGTCTGGAGTTTAGATATTTGCTCTGTTTTATAAGACTCATCTGCTTAGTGCATCCAAGGATGCAGTTTTAATGAAAGCATCTTCAGAGAAATGCACTGAGTTTTCAGAAGTCTCCTTCATAGTAGATCAAAGAGGCTCAACATGCATAAACACCTAGGGAAAATGAGTGACTAATCTAATAGACTTTGTATTCTGTCAATGTCTACAGGATATAGGAATGATTCTTATATGAATACGTATTTTAGACTTGCTCTTACAGTTTGACAACTTTGTCTTGAGACCTATACATTGATTTCATTTTTTTCATGCATACTCACATCTGAAAAGTGGCCATATTTTGCATGTTAATATACCTCCTTACATATAGTAAGCCATACCCCAATGCTTAAAGCACAGTTGTGATTAGCTGTAGTGTTTCCTACCCTTAGCCACTATTATGATTGAACTTTAAGAATATAAAGATCTCAAAATGCAGATTGATTTTAGGTGTCTAAAAAGTTACTTTTATTGCATAACAGAAGAGGAGCCACTATTATGGTTGAACTTTAAGAATATAAAGATCTCAAAATGCAGATTGATTTTAGGTGTCTAAAAAGTTACTTTTATTGCATAACAGAAGAGGAGTAAAGCTTCTGTTTTACTTCTTCACTTTCTACATGTTTAGCCCTAAGGTATCATGATTATCAAGCTTCTCAATCATGTTCTTTTTAGATGACAAATGATAAATAAATAATCACTTATTTATAGTACCCTTAAAAAACTCAAGAAAGTGATTGAACAGCAGTTTCCTTATGGGTGATAGGAAAAACATGTTTTATAGTTAAGTGTGTTTGGATGACATGTTAAGACATGAGATTTATTGGTTCTTTAAGGATTCTCAGAACTTGAATCTGATTAACAGGGAATTTCTGTAACCCAAATCAAGTATTTCTAGAATGTGATGATTATGTTTTCTAGGATGGATTTCCAAGTTGTTAGAAACCTGTTGACTCTGACTAATGAAAAGGACTTCTGGGTACTTCTAGTTATTTTCCAGGCAAGTGGTCCTGACTCGGGAGTCTGTATAAACACAAGAAGGACCATTGCCTGAGCATCTCTGTTATTCACACTTCACTATTTAGAGCCACGTAATTATGTTTTCAAAATAAGATTGATCAGTGGGACACAGAGTGTATGTGGCACTAAGGAGCCTTAGGGTGAGGTCAATCTCTCCAAACTAGATTTTGTGGTTGGACATCAATCAGGAGACAGTAGATATTTAGACATATTAAAGCTCCTTTCGTGAACTGATCTGAAAATTCATGCTGAGTTTTGTTGCATGCTACAGCCAAATCCATGTGGGAAAATGAGAGTAAAATCTGAAGCCAGGAATTCTCTAAATCAGTGAGGACTTAAATCAATTGTTCTCCCAAGAATGATCAATGAGTCTATATATTTAGGGACTACTTATTGAACCATAATCCAGTCATTTATAGTGAAACTGTGAATGACTATGGATCTTATTTAAACGGCTATCTCCTTTCACCCTACCCATTCTACTCCTTAGAAATACGGGAAGTGAGGCAGGAGAGACATTTATTATTGGTATGATTAGAGATAGTCAGAATGACTGCACAGCTTGATAACAGCCCAGGAAATTCTGGACTCAAATCAGTTAACAAATTGCAGAATAAATCCTGTGAATGTATTTGTTCAACAGATCAATTAGTAGCTACACAGACATACATTACTCTGGATGATAGGAAAAACATCAGTGAAAGAAGGCCTTGATCTAACAGATATATATGAGTGTTATGTTGACCATGTGTAAATGGTCAGGGGTGAGCCTTAGTTGAGAATCCTTGCCTAGCATGTATGAAAACATGGGTTCATTAGTCAGCATTATATAAAAAATGAAGATGACTGTGCTAACTTGTAATACCATCACTCAGACGGTGGAAAGAGGACATACAGAGTTACATATAACTCCATTCAATATAGCAAGTTTCAGACCAACATAGGACATATAAAACACTGTCTCCAATACATAAACAAAAAAAAGTCTGCAAAAACCAAAAAGGTCATTCACCATATATATATTGATACACACAAATAACATACAAGTATACTATGTATACATGGGTGTATTTTGTATATGAATATCATATTTATATATGCAAACTGACTTATGAGTGTCTATCACTAATTTGTCTCTCTATCATCTGTCATGTATCTATCATCTATTATTCTATCTACCTATCTAACAATATGTAACATATCTCTATACATATGATATTAAATGATGTGTTTTAAAGAGAAAACTCTATTGGGTTAAAAGAATGGACAACAAAGGGGTTGATTGTAATAATTAGAACACTAACCAGTCTGTAGAAAAGAAAGAAAGAAATCTTATAGATTGGATTCCTGCACAGACGCATGAGAGGAAAAGAGAAATACAAAA
The DNA here is from genome assembly GCA_021653895.1 of Mastomys natalensis. Classification (NCBI taxonomy): domain Eukaryota; kingdom Metazoa; phylum Chordata; class Mammalia; order Rodentia; family Muridae; genus Mastomys; species Mastomys natalensis. The sequence continues at coordinate 171,961 of JAJTUV010001636.1, read as the reverse complement.
GAGAAATGAGACATCAGAGACTGGTAACTAGATCATATCTTTTAGCCAAAGAGACACTGGCTTTTCTTCCAGAAAAATCAGAAAACCAGTGGAGGTAATGTGCTGAGGAATGTTGTTTGCCTATTAAGGCTTTCACCCCAGCGTTTAGCTCTTTTGGTTGTTTTTAAGAGAATATGAGCTAGACAGAGTGAGGAAACTTTATTCCAAGTCAGATTCTCAAAGGAGAAGCTTAATATCAGAGCACCAATCATCATATCTTCTTGTGTTGAGGTCCAAAGGCAGATAGGAAGGCACAATGTCTTTATCTTTGACAGGAGCTCTTTCATGAATGGTCTCCTCAGGTTCCATCAGGTCCCAAATTAAGCACATGTTCACATTGAGTCAGTCCTAGGTCAGGGCAGCAGGATCTTGATTAATAAATGTTATCTTTTGAAGATGATCTGACCTCCCTCACTTTTGCATAACACTTTTCTTGTAACTTTGATATTTGAACTCAATTTGGAATCAACAATTATGTAAAGGCATTAAATAGGCAACTGACATGAATTTTCCAAGCATAAACCCAGACCAACATCTACTGAATATACAAAAGGGATGGTGCAGAGACCCAGTCCACTCCATAAAAGGAAAGATTACAAACAACTTTATCCTCCTCTTCATCCCCCTCTCTCATCATTTTTTCCTGCATGTCCAGATTTTGTGGCTTTGTCTTCACACTTTATCAAATTTCTGAGAAATCTCCTATTCCCAAAGTCTATTTATCTTTCCCATGCCATTTCTCAAGTCACTTGCTTTACAGGGCTTTCCAAATATGGAAATGTAATGTTTGTTTATTTACTTAACTTCAGGCATTTAGTTATTTGACTCTTCCTGGGTTAATTCTAAATTGGTAGAAGAAACACTTTGAGCTCATGGTTTCTTCCTTTTTTGGAATGAACTAGAATTGTAAGATAGCTCATTCTGACAGCAGGAGAAAGCAGGCTCCTCCTAGAATCATTGCCCTGGAAATATAGGACATCCTATTTAGAATTATGTATTATTATCTCCAGAGATGGACTCTGAAAACTCGTTTCAGTTCTCACGCATGTGTCCATATCTTAGCCCCTCCAGTTTGACATTCCACTGATTCCTTAGGAGAGCCCTTTCCTCCTACATTCACATCAGCCTCGTACTATTTGCATTTTATCTTTCTTTAGTCTCTCAAAGTTTCAATACATAATTTAATACATTAGAATTGTCACATGTTAATTCAAAGAAATATCCAATTAGTTGTCTTTCCCGTGGGCATTCCCGCAACATATTGAGACAGAAAGGCTCCCATCAGAAGCACACTTCTCTAAGTCATAGAACTCTCAGTGTCAAGGAGCATTTGAGCATGTGCTTGGATATTTGACATGAACCGAAACCACCAGCTTGCTAGCTTAGCCATCATATCTACCTAAACTCATGAGCTCCAGGTTGAACAAAGAACCCTATCTCACAAAATAAGGTGGAGAGACACTGAATAAGATACTTAATGTCACTCATTTGCCTCTTCATGCATCTAGATGATATGTTTGTGTGTGTATTTGTGTGTATGTATTAGTATGTACATATGGCACATATAAATCCCCCCAATCATCTGCATATTGGGAGGTGATGATGAAGACAAGAAAGGACTATTATAAGAGTGTATCTAACGTACAATGTAAGTTTATAGAAAAAGAATCTCTTTACATAACCCAGTACCATGTACCTAAAATATAGTAATAAAATTATGTATATATACACATACATATACATATGCATATATAATTTACATATAAAATGAATATATGAGGAAATACATATTAATATTCAACAGCTTATGAGTATATTCTCAATGTTTTACCTTCTTCATGACATTAGGATTGTATGTGATGTTTTGTACTCTGCATGTTTCCTACATCATTAGATAAAGAAATAAAAATAAGAACAGCAACAGAGATAGTAAATATTCCTCAGTAGGTAAAAAGCTAAATAAATCATCACATCTGCTTAAAAGATAGAAACAAAAAGTATGCATACTATAATTATATCAGTTAACCATATTAAAGAGCACAGAATTACAAAACTGAGAAGGTATTCAACTAAGATAGAAAGAATAGGGCTATAAAGCAGCTCTTTTCCTGGAAAGTCTACGATGTAGAGACAACCTTGAAAGGACTCTGAATTACCTCCCTCATTCTTCATGTGAAGGATCTAGACTGATAATCTCAAATGTCCTAATTATTTTTATCCTTCATTTGTGTTTGCTGAATAGTCGACACTGTGATCAGAAGAATGGAGGGGGAAGGAAGGAGACAAAGAAGGGAGAAAGAGGAGGGCTGAATAGAAAAGGGTTAAAGAGGTACGAATTAGTGCATTACTGACAATCTGCAAACACTGAGAAGACACAGTTAGGGAACAGTACAAAACAGTGTGTGGTCTTCATTGGATTGCATAGCAACTGAAGCTTCCAGAGTAGCATGCTGTGAACAAGAAGCTGTGTAGATGACACAGGGCCCATGCTGCAGGGAACATAGGGAAAGGATACAGGATGAAGGGCAGAAAGAGGATGCTGAGCCATCAGGAGGCAACTGAGTTTTCCTATGTGTTCAGATCACAGGCAGAGCTGAGGGTAAGCATAAACAGGAAAGTGGTCTGAAAGGAGGCTTGCAGGAGGGCAAATATTTTCTTGGAGGAGGGATAAGTTGAAATGGCTTACAAATCCCTGATTATGAATTTCCTCATGTGTAACAAATTAAAAATGGTATCATATGAACTAGTTTGAATACTCTAAAGAAGAAAAGGGAGAATAATGAATCCAAAACAGGAGGCACAGCTGTACTGACATGTAAGCCGGACTTACATTCTTATAAGGTGTATACTTTCTTTATAAATATGGAGACCACTGAAACACAGGTAGAAGGTGTGGTCTGGATTTAGGAGAAAACCACACCTATTTGAATATGGTGACTTTTAAATTGTAGTTCTTTTTCAGCCATCTCTCCACAGATACAAACTCATGATCTGTTCCATAGCTGACATTTCCTTTGTGGGATTGCTAATTCTGCTTAAGGGAACAAAGAAACTCCCTGAAAGCAGAGACATGATGCTACCTTCCTGTCCTGCAAGTGATAAACTTCCAAGCTAGACCAAGTATAGAGAAGAAATATGAGAGAAATAAAGGACTGTAAACAAGTCTAAAAATTACCTGAGAGTATACACTGCCATTACCAGATGGATCTCCTAGGTCTAACTTTCTTTTTGACATTTATGTGCACAGTTACTTCCTGTGAAATCTCTGCATTGTGCCCCTGGTGACAGATGGACAGAAATTTACAAGGATGCTGATTTCAGCTTGTTCTATGACCACACAGCAGAAGAAGGTTTTCTTTGCACAGAACATGCTCTGAAAGATTGATGATCAGATGACCCCAAATTTTTTTAAATCACCATCTACTTTGTAAGCATCAGATACAGAGTTGGTAAGCAAGTTTCATATGGTCCAGTTGTCATGGTGATTTTCTTTTAGTCAGGAAGAAACATGACCACATATGTGATCTGCTGAAGAAGACATTTTGAACACCAGAGCAGCATAAATTTTGCTGCTCAGACCATGAACTGGAGCACATTCTATCAGGTATAATAATACAGTGATTTAAGTAACTGTCATTTATTGAGAACCTCTAACAGATGAACACTGTAAAGAAATCCTAACACATGTGAACATCTTATAAAGCTCTGTCTGTAGCTCCAGTAATATCACTCCTAAGTTACAGATCTTGAAAAGTACCTAGTAGACAACTGGTGGATGGAAGATCTGAGATTCAAATGTTCCCATTCATACCCAAAGACTTCATGCTTCCAATAGTCGAGTTATATTTCATTTCCTGGGTATCAGTTTTTTCCTGTGTGAAAGGAAGGTGGATGTCTGTCTGACTTGCTTGCACTATGAGTCTCACACTATGTTGTGTTCAGGTAGTGTATGGTGTTGGTAGTCTTACAGTGAGATTAGAATAACTCCATGTGTGTGTTCTGGAACTAAACTACATTCAGAGCATTTACTGCATTGCCTCATGCACCCAAGAAAATGTTCCTATTTTTCCAAATATAGTGTCATTCCTATTTCTACAAACTTTACCTCCACCCATCATCATTATTGTGGGTGTCTCATTTTTTAAATTACTTTTTAAAGTGTGTGTGTGTGTAGGAGGAGCTAAGGTGGGACGAGTTAGGAGAGGAAGAGGAAGAGGAGGAGAGGAAGAAAAGGAAGAGGAGGATTTAGGAGGAGGAGAGGAGAGGAGAGAGAGAGAGAGAGAGAGAGAGAGAGAGAGAGGAGATGGAGGTGGATGTTCACTTGTCTGTTGCAGTCAAAGGTAGTTGGTATATCTAGGTTGGATATTGGGTTACACTTCTGATTGTACGGATATCTTGTTACTGATCATTATCAAATATATAAGCCTTTGGTTAATCTTAAAGAATTAGAGTCCCATTCTCTTACTGGGCCAGCATGGATGGCGGAATGATCTGGGCAATGCCCTGTCTTGCGGAGACAGCGTGTAAGATTGGCAGAGACATCTCTCACGATGACATCTAGTGGGTGGCAGGGCTGGTGTTTCTGGCGGGCCAGTTCTAGCTGCAGCGTGCACTTGGCCTCGGGCCGAGAAACATGGTGGCTGGGCTAGGCAGAGCCACTGCAGCTTAGATAGTTGACCTGAGTCAGAGACTTTTTAAATAATTACTACAACATGTGTGTGCCTGCCACAGTTCATGTGAGGGAGCAAGAAGACACAATCCTGAAGTCAGTTCTCTCCTTTTACTATGTGGGTCCTGGGAATTGAACTCAGGTGGTCAGACTCGGCAGTGTCTTTACTTTCTGAGTTACCAGATATCTTGATTTTTTCAACAACAATAACAATAGCAACTATAATACTTTACAATACATCAAGTACTTACTGTGTGTTTTACATGTTTCTGAATACTGTGTGCTTTACCTGAAGTTAATTGTATGATGCATGTTTTAATATACATGTCAGAGAAAGAAAACTAGGACTTAGGGCATAAAGACAGACAAACACAAAAAGCAAGGGTTTCCCTGGCTCCATATCAGGTAAGTATTAACTGTAGTACAATCCACGTCTCAGATCCTTCATGGCTACTTACGATAACTTGTGTTACTGTAAGGGTGAAGGATTTCACAGTCTCACAACTGCCCACAGAGACTAAACATCATCAATCTAAGATGCTACTCAGTATTAGACAGTGTTGATGGGATGGGGAGGCGGAGAGGAAAAGGAAAACAGGCTTCTCATCTGTATTGGTTACTGTTCACATGACCCAGACAAAATTAATGAGAAGAGCAACTTAAGGAAGGGGTTGCATTGTCCATAGTTTAAGAAGCAATTCAACCAATCGGATGGGAGAGACATGACAGCAGGAACATGAGGAGGCAGCTGGTCACATTGAATTCATCTCAAGGAGCATAGTGATGGACTGTAAAATCCCAAGGGCTGCTCTCAGAGATATCTAATGAGTCTCCACTTCTTAAAAGCCACACAACCTTCCAAGAAAGAACCAACAGCTGGAACCAACTGTTCAAACACATGTGCCGATGGGGTATATTTTACATACAAACCACAAGACCACCTGAAAGATGAAACCCTCAATAAGCCACGTTCTGTGGCTTTAAAAAGTCCTCTTCAGTAAGAGAAAGAGCACTGGGAGTTTAAAGTCACACTCGATGAAGTTTCTTGGAGCATGAACAATTGTCCTTTCCCAGGAAAGCATAGAAAGAATTTTCACATGTGAATTTTCACATGGCATAGAAGAAAGTGGACCCCAGGAATGGGGAAGTAGGATGATTTGCCCCAGGTCCACGTTGTTGTTAATCCATTTGCTTAGGAAAGAACTATTGTGGGCCTGGAGGCCATGGGCTCATTTTGAGTAGTATCATTCTAAATTAGATGGAAAATTTGTTTCAAAGATTTTTTTCTAAAAAATTTAAATTGTGTACATGTGTTTGTGTGTGTGTGTGTGTGTGTGTGAACGTATACATATGAGAGCTGTGCCTGTAGAGGCCAGAGGATGGGGTTGGAGTCCCTAGAGCTTGAGTTGCAGGTACAGTTATTAGCCACCTGACACAGGCACAGGCAACTGAACTTGGGTCATCTGGAAGAAAATTTCTAGCTCCTGAACCATTTCTCTATCCCCAGTTGTGAACAATGCCAACAAGAACAACAACGCCAACAACAATAACAACCAAATAACAAAAACAAAAAACTTATCAACTAAAGAGAATATAAGACTAATTATTTTCAAGTTGTAACTCTGTTATAGATTTTCTTGTTTTATTTTGTTTTTGAGAAATAGTGGTCGTAAGTAAGTGCATAAAATATATTTGATAGTGAAAGTGTAAAGCCAACGTGAGGCTCTACAGCTTCAGAGTGGTTATTTTAACTGTATAGAAGTTCAATGAGATATATGGACTTTGAATCTGGGTAATATCCCTGCATAATTTATAATAACAATTTAATAGTTTTTAAAATCTACATCTGTACTGAACATACATGAGCCTTTTTTTCTTGTCATTGTCCTTAAATAATACAATCTAGCTAAGGTAACATAGCATTCTCTGGTACTCAATCCTCCTAAGTGTCTTAGAGTCTACTGAGCAAGCTTGTTCCCCTATTCACCACACCCCACCACACCCCCACACCTTCTGCTCTCTTCTTACTCTGGTAACTAGTATTTCATTCTCAACTTCTATGAAACCAGTTTTGTGATTCTACATGTGAATGAGCACATTGAGTGTTGCCTTTGTGGTATATTTTAGTTAACATGATGACATTTAGTTCTATCTATATGTTAGAGGTAATAAAATATCATGAATGTGTGTGTGTGTGTGTGTGTGTATGTGTGATGTGTGTGTGTGTGTGTGTGTGTGTGTGTGTGTGTGTGGTGTGTGGTAGTACTCCATTGTGCTTATATGCCGCACTTTCTCTGGGCAGGCCTGAAGGTTAACTCTATGTCCTCTCTACATCCATATCCACATAGGCTCTCTTTAGTTTTGACTCAATTTTGCCTCTCTTGTCTCATCTAACAATATTAGTTGTTGCAATGTAGACTCATTTGAAATCTAAAATTATATCTGCTTGAGATGTTTAACTTAATCACATCTGTAAAGACTCTAATACCAAATTATTCCATATCCACAATCATTCCCCTGTATTATCTTTTTCTATATAGATCCCCAAGAGACGTAAATAATTTCCCAACATCATATTTAAAAGTGAAAAATCCAGTAGAATTCTTTATAATACTCCATATTTTCACAATCCAACCTGTTACATATTAACTATGTGTCAATATTAAGCGTGTGTGATCTGTGGCTAGTGCAACCGAATAATAAAATGTATATTTCTATGTATTTGATTTTAATTAACTAATTTTAAAAGTTACATGTACTTTAGAGTTTTTTATTTGAAAGGATGCTTGCATGTGAGAAAAATTATTAGAAACAAATCACTTTAATTCAATATCATGAATGCCCTGGAAGTATGAGTGAAATTGGAATGAGTGATAGTCACAAAGGCATTGGTATAGAGGTAGATTTATCAGGTTGGAAAAGGACTATCAAATGTCTAAACTATGCATAAAGGCACAAAGGAAAAGAGATGGCACATAGTAGTGTAAGCACAGGGTCCCTGTAAAAGTGAGATGGCATAGTAGACATGTATATAATTTGGTAACTATGCTGGAAAATATAACTTTGCCTGTCAGGGTAAGATAGAGGGAGTTTTACGGTCATAGTCATCTTTAAAAGGAAGATTTTCTTTCAGCATAATGAAGCAGTAGTTGAAGCACTGGAGCTCAGCTTAGACAAGAGTTTCTGTTACAGGGCCCCTCAGACATTATGGTCTTTGTGTGACACAGGTAAGTCATCTAGATTTCAGAGCTAAGGAATCCCCCAAATTCACATAAGAGGACTGAGTTTAGCTTTCAGTTTTAGATGTTCAAGCTAGTTAGGAAAAGCCTTTTTTTTGTTTCTGTGACATTTAAGCCTTATATATTGCTGCTTACTTTTGACACTGTGAACTAATACATACACTATGAAAGAAAAAAAAAGGGATAAAATAGTACCCATCTTCTTTCTACCCCAAATGACTGAGGAATCATCAGCTTTCAATTGTAAGTCTTTTGAATTTGGTGACACAAGGTTTTTTATCATAATTTTTTATTAATGCAACAACATTCATGAGAATTCCCACTATTAGACTCTGCTTAGAACCACAATGGTCTGCTGTGTAACTGTAGGAATCACTATTAATCTAAAACAAAACCCCAAAACAAACAAACAAACAAAAAACAAAACCAAAACCCAACCAATCAAACAGACAGAAACCAACAATTATTGGTATTGTGTGCTTCCCAGAGACAATTCATGGCTGACCCAATAAAGTTTTAAATCATTTTCTTTTGAAGAAAGGCAGTACAGTAGTGCTAGGGATTTTTGTTTTGTTTTGTTTTGGGGGTTTGTTTGTTTGTTTAGTTTGTTTTTTTCCTTTCAAAATGAGGACTTAACAGCCAGGAAAATTCCTTGTGGCCTTCAGACACAATCCATGCCAGGAGTGCCTTGAGGATTCCTTTTATTTTAAGAAGAAATTAAATTTTCAAAGTTGTTTTCTTGTCATATTTTTATTGATAGACCTATATTTGAATCAGAGTCTTTACAAATCCATGAGTTACTCATAAGCAGAACATACTGTATTAGAGGCTACCTGGAGCCTGAGGGCTCACAGCATTGTGCAGCTTTCCCTTAGACACCCTTCAAGGCATATTTTGACATGTTGAGTTTGTTAACATTCAACTGTTTTGGTGACTCAATTATCTGAGATCAGTTTGTATTTGCCATTAAGTAAAGAATATATACTGGTTTCTGTTTGTACATAAAAAGAAAGGAGTGTTTTTTAATTTTAGACAGAATAAATATCAGGGTGCATTAAGGACGGACCACTTGTTATTGGATAATTAATTAGGTGGCTCATCCCTGGGCAAGACTAATTCTGCCTTTCTCAGAGTCATTAGTGTGGCCTGTAGTTCTTTGTTATAGATAGGGCCCATGAGATTTCTCCCTTCCATTTAGCATGTCTATTGGTATTATCATTGTTCAGCAACAATAATGTGAGATCATTGGTGCGCCTTCTCTGTAATTTCTAGGTAACACAATCTTTCAGTAGAATTCCTGGTTCTCTGGATATCTACTCCCCTTTCCATGATTGTTTTCTGAGTCTTAGATGTAAAAGTTGTGTTGTAAATGTATTCCTTGGGGCTGGAAACCTAGTGGTCAATTGTTCTCTGCAGTTTGACTAGTTATGATTTTCTGTAATAGTCTCTGTTTCAAACAGAAAGTTCTTTGATGAGATGTGAAAGCCAAATTTATCTATGGATAGATGAAAACATATTTAGAATACGGTTGGGAATTATGCTGGTTTAGTAAAATGGCAGCAATGAGTTCCCTTCTAAGATCTATGATCTTCCTATTGCTGAGTAGTTGGCTATGTTCCCAGTACCAGGCATGATTTCCTTCCTTCTGATCAAGGCTTACATTCAATTAGGCTGCTTTTGGATGCCACCAAGACATGAGTACCATTATTGATAGCTTTCCTCCCTTGGCAGCTAGCATAGTGCCTTCTGATACTAAGAAAGCTAGTGCTTAGGGAGGAGATTTGCAGGTCAGATCCAACTCTTAATCTGAGTCCTTTATCCAAAGTACATGGTGTCTTCAGCAGTAGGGATTGACCTTCAGCCTTTGGGAAGTAACTCATGGCTATAGCAATAACTTGTATTATTTTGAGAGTATGTTTGGTTCCTCTAATTAACAACTCATAGGAGATTTTCTTGTACCCAGTACTGGGCTTTTTATTAAATAGTCACAGCTCTTGTGAGAAGCACTGTCAGCCTAAGTGGAGTTACTTCATTGCGTGTGTTTGTGTGTACACATATATTTTTACATGTAACATAAAAGATACTGAAGGCTTTTTCAAATATCCTTAGTGTTATCAGGTGACGTGACAATATATTTCTTTTCTGTTCTTAAGAGGTTTGGACATTCAGCATAAAGCAGCACAGAGATCTCTTCCTCTGTATCAGCTTAGACAATGGGAAGATGCTATCAATTAATTGATAATGGGAAGCAGCCGAAGTACTAAGCCTACCTGTGCATTTCTGTTCAGAAATGTTCTATTCTGTCCTTTTATTACTGCTAAACTCAAGGGCAATTTGTATCAAATTGATAGCAGGTAGGCATTTTGGGTCCTGTTGGTCAATTTTCTCTCCCTCCTCAAGAATTCACATGGAAATGAGGAGCCAAGTCTCTTATCCATCTGGTTGAGGTGACCTCAACCATATGGGCACAGTTGCTCCTGATAAAGGGAAGGATCCTCCTTGAGTTTCGCTCACCCTCTTACTGTCAGGGGAGGACTCTAATTGACAGGGCTTCTTTCAGAATAGGTGCCCTTTTGTCATTCCAGAAACATTTCGTTCTCTAGAGAGAAGGTCAGAAATACTCTCACTTGTAACTAGGTGTGAGCTGACAGCTCCTGATGCCAGTGGAGACCTATTAAATTAGTTTCCGCCAAGCTCTGCATATCTCAAAACAGCACAAGGTGGAAGCTGCCGAGGCACATTCTGAGCAAACCACCACAGCCACTGCCAGACACCATCCTGGGTCCTCCTTCACTGCAGGGTCAGCCTTTCCAAATGGTTCACTTTTATTCAAACTCTTGTTCTTCCCTTATCATGTTAATATAATCACTGTGCCAAATAATGGGGGCATGAGAGTTTACTGCTCATTTTAAATTCTCACAGCTTGTTTCATACCCTACATTCTGCAGACTTTAAAATTAGAGTTCAAATACCATGATTTAATTTTTTTGTGACAATGATTCATGATCCCTATATTGAGCAGCATATAAAAGTATAGTTAGGGAAGCTAGAAATTGCCACCGATTTTCTGAAAGTAGTCACAATTAACAATGATTTGTGTGTGTGAGAGAGAGAGTGCTTAGCCACCTAAGTAGATGGACACATTAATATAAAATAACATAAACAAGAAATGATGCTACATGTGTTTAAAAACCTTATATATTTATGATTTTCTCTTTCTTTTGGTAGAATACGAGGGATTGAAGTCAGGACCTTAAACATTATATACTGCAACTGTTCTACTGATGACCCATTTGTCACATATTGATAAGTAGGCCAGTATCCAACATGTCTTAATATTACACTTCTCTTGCATTCTTCTTAGGTATTTATGTAAAGGATATCTTTGTCATCATCATAGTGAACTTGGGATGGAGTGAATGGATTCATGTATATTAAATCTACTTACCTAAAGTCTATCACATTCACTTACTAATTTTCTTCTTTTTTCAGATCACCTGCAATGACACTTTTTGCACAGTTTTACTGAAATGAATCTCAATTGAAGCCAATTGTTTCCACATTCTTTGTAATAAGTTAACAAAAAGTCTTATTAACTAAGCTGACAAACCAATGCAAAAGAAGGCATTTGTGCTCACATTCTAGACAAGGACACAGGCAACAGAGGCTGGAGAATTTCCTCTGGTCACACGGTTAGGCACAGTTTCTGGAATGAAGGAGGACTTAGTCCTACTGAATCTAATGATTGCTATACTATTCTGACTCTGCACTGTTCCTTTACAATTTGTCCCTTTGCATTCTCTTTATGGGGTCAGTGAGCTATCTCTGTGGGCAAACATACTTGGCACAGAAGCATGCAACTTGAGTTGGATCATTGGAAGCCACATAAAGCTGGAGAGAGAACTGATTCCTTAAAATTGTCCTCTGACCTCCACAGACACTCTATGACACCATGCCCACACAGGCATTAGGCACATATGCACACAGCATATCAGTAGTAATAGAATAAAGCAACAAACCACAACAACAACAACCGTCTTTTCTTGTAACTCTGTAATTTCACTGTTGAACTTCACCTTGGCTGAATTTTGAATCTTCAGAAATTCTCTGGAGTAGGAGAAACACTGGGGATTTTTTCTGATCCTCCCTTTGATTTGTCTCCAGATTGTGTTCTTTCATCTTTGTAGTGTATAGTGCTATTTTAATCATTCTTATATGATTGTAACTACTTGAGTTGCCAACTTTTAACAATCAACGTGACTTTTCTCAGAGTAGTCTCTGCTTAATGTGAGCAGAGTTAATTACTCTGGTATTACATGGCTGACCTTATTCAGGTCAATCGGTCCTGCACTGAAATGCTTTTTCCTTTCCTTTGAGTTGTGGTTCCGGGGAAGGCAGCACTTTTCTTTCAGCTGCCGTTGGTCTGGACAAGGAGTCCTTGATCTTCTTGGGTGCCTTGAAGGGTTTCCTAAATTCTCAGTTGGTCAGTGAATAGTGTCACTGTATACTACAGTGTTTGCAATTCAATTTTCTTCCTAGCCAGCATCATCCTCCATAAGTTCCCTGAAGCCTTTGTCCTGGCAAAAGTTCTGAGATGATTTCTAATGTGAACTGTTTTGTCTGACTTTTCTCGGCAAGATGTGAAAAGATTATTCATTGAAGATAAGGCACCAAGGCAAACAAAAGTAGATTCCACCCAGATCCTACTACATGAAACAATGAGCTTATTGTAGTTACATACAAGAGCATGGATGATCACAGGCAGCAGGTCATTACCAAAAAGCCCCCCTAGGATGGTTAATGGCTCACAAACTGCATCCCTGCAATGCCCTGCCCAACCTGCAGGCAGCTCCACTAGAGAGCCGCCAACCATCCTGACTGTTCATTCCTCAGGGAAGGATCTGTAAATTCATATTCTCTGAACTTCCTGACAACTGTAAGTTTTGTTAGTTTCCTGAGTCATATAAACTCCATTCTCTACCTAGAAAGAACTATTTCAATTCTGAGCTGTCCAGTAGAAGCTCTGCCTTAGTTTTGGCAAAACTTAGTGAAATCAAACAACTGTAGATAGTCTGCTTTCTCTTTGTAGAGTAGTTATGAATCCCAGGAAATTCCTTTCCTTCATTTCTTACTCAGGTGCAGGTGAACTAGGGCAAACTGGACAGTGAAACATTTATCTAGTGGGATGTATTTCCTACCCATGGATAACAGCATTAGAGTTTAGAGCTTAGGACTATATGTACCTTTCTCATTAAGAAAGCTTTTTACATTCTGGGAAAGACTTTTTTTTTTCTTTTAATATTTCCAACTACTTAATTAAACACCCCAAGCAATGTATTCTGCAGTTCAACAGTTTTCTTTTAAAATATATATTTTTATTATTTTTAATTATATGAAGTTGTGCATGTCTGCATATGAGGGCAGGTGGCTGTACAGACCAGAGATGCTGGATACCCTGGAGCTGGAGTCATAGATGAGTGTGTGCTGCCTCACTTGGGTGGTGAAAGGCCAACTCATGACCTCTGGCAGAGCAGCGGTGCTTTTAACTGCTGAGCTATATCTCCAGCCCTGTGCATCATGGGATCTTTGCACTGCTTCATTTTAATATTACCACTCATTTTAAAAATCAAACAGAGACTAGAAAGCCAAACTGAGAAGGAGTCGAGATCAAAGTTTTTGCTTACTATGACTAGATAGGATGACCGTTATTTTCTCTCAGGGACACTGTCAAAAGCTATATTCATGCTTTTATTTATCCATCGAGAGACTGAAAATCACAGAGATGACATCCTTACCATTTCATTTCTATCAGTTCATAAGTGGTTCCTCTCTAAATTGCCTACAATTTGTGTATGTTCTTACCCAAACATGCTGTAAATATATTCACAAGGAAATAATATCTAATAAGCAATCAGTGTGGTTCTTCTCATTTAATGGGAAATATGTTTCTAAAATAGACCAAAATTCAAAACATCTATTTCTTCAGAAGAATTCATTTTTCAGTTATATTCTACCCACTCACAATATGAAATCTTCCCAATATGTGTCTTTGTTACTTTTCTTGTTGCTGACAAGGAATGAAATATCCAATTTGAGTGAGAAAGGTTTTATTAGGCTCATGTTCTATCGGGATAGAGTCCATCATAGAGGGAAAGCTATGTAGAACCATCATACAGTGTCTGCTATCTGGAAGCCAATCGAGGACACCCAAGCACTTGCCCCAATCATGCTGGCCCAGAGAAGCCAGAAGAAAGACACCCAAGTAGCCTGCCACAGGCATCATTGCAATCAATGAATGAGTGATAGAGAGATGGAAAGATGGAGTACACAGATACGGAAGAGCAAGTGAAGCTGCTGAGGGGTTCATACACTATGGAGAAAGGTAGAACTGGAGACTCGGTGGTAATGGGGAACAGGCAGATCTGAGGAAGCCCAGGATGCAGCCAAAGGCCGTGTCTAGGTGTCTGGTCCTGTAGCAGCTCGGAGGTCAGTATCAATGTCTGTCCCGAGTTACTACCAAAGGTCAAGCTGCTGTCCATAGTCTGGGTTGCCAAGAGAGACCATGTGAATATCTGAGGGCGGTGCTGTTGCAGGGTGATATGCTGATCTGAGTGGCCTGAACTGCCACCTGAGGCCATGGGGACATCTTGGCCCATGCTGCTGCTGAGGGCCATGTCTGGTTCTATGGTTCAATGGCAGCTAGGATCTGTGCTGCTGTCTCAGGCCTGTGTTACCATCAAAAACCATGCAGATGTCCCAGGTGTATCCTGTAGTCTGAGGCACTGTGCTTAGGTGTGCTTGGATGGCTTGGTAAGAGAGAGATGCCCTCTTCGCTCTACCCCTCACCACCTGTAGCAAGTGGCTTAGCTGGCCCTGCCCCTCACTGGCTGAAGCACTTAGGAGAGCAGGAACTGAGCCTCACCTAGGCAGCACAGTATAATTGGCCAGGTGGCTAATTCACCCAGAGGACATGAGAGCAGGAAGGCTGACCCAGCCCCAATCCATCTGTTGCATTAGGTAAGCCAACCAGAGCAGTGCTGGAGAGCTTGCCCTGCTATGATGGGCACCAAGAGCTGATGAGCTGACCAACTCAGCTACATTCCAGGCTCAGATCCAGGGCTTGGAGTTGGTCCACTCAACATCTACCCTATCTACAATCTGGTGGAGCATATGAAAAGGCTGGTCCTGCAGATCCAAAGTTACAGAATCTCCATGGCACAGGACAACAACAGGATATCTGACAGAAGTCCCCATGAGGACACAGTAGAAGCCAGAGGCATTGAAACAGACCAATGACTCATTGTAATGAACATTTGCAAGTAAAGATTCGTGGACAAAAGGGTATGCAATGTGACACACTGTGACACACTACAGCTTCCATGACAAGATATATATATATATATTTAATTCTATCATCGTGTTTTATATTCTTTGGGGGGGTTGTTTGTTAGGATAGATAGGAAGGGAAGGGGAGATGAGTAGCATTGGCTTGCATGAATTCACAAAGAATCAATAAAACAGTTAAACAAAAGAAGAGTGAAAGATAAAAGACTGATGCTAAGCTTGTTTTCTCCTTTCTTCCCCTCTAATTCATCTTAGGACTCCATCCAATAAAAGAGTGCTTTATATATTCATGTTGAATCTTCATTCTTCATTTACGTAACTTTGGATACATGGAAACAGTTTGTTCATGTGTATATCTCTTAGGACAAAGATTATACCTTATAATGTGATAACTTGATACCTTGCTTATTAGGTAAAGACAAACTCATTGTTATCCCTACTGGTTAGATTTGTCATTCCTTATGTATCCCTTTGTCTACTTAAAAAATGACAATTTCATCACAAAGGGAATAAGAGAGTTTATTTTGTGGCTTTTTTGAATGACGGTGGCCCAGGAACACAGACTTAGGTTACTCCATATTCCATGATATAATGTGGAAGCAGTTTCATAAAATTTTTATTGTTTTGCTTAGCAAAGAAAGTTATAAATTAAGGCAAGTTTAAAATATATTGCTGGGTCTATCAGAATATCAAGTACAGCCAGATGTAGGAGAACTTATTGTGTTGGCCCAAGATGGTCTATAAGCTTTTGGGTTGGTGGAAGCACATGGTCTGCTTTGTTAATAGATTCAAAGGGGGTTTTATTTCTTAGTCCTAGGTGTTAATTCAGACACAAAGCTGTGGGTAAGGAATGGTTGTGCTGCAGGGCTAGAAGATAAGGTAGGCAAACTCTAGACCTGCAACATTCCAATCTCTCCACACAATACTGCAATTGTGATCATCTTCTCTGTCTCTGCCAGCACAACTTTTTTTTCCAGGAGTTTTTTGATCATATCTTATATTTTGGCTTTTCTGGTATAAAAATATATGATTAATATCACTATCTGAATGATTCTGAAATATTCAGATTTTAGTTTTTAGACAAGTCTATGAATGATTATAAAAGTTATGATGGTTGTTTAAAGAAATTTGTGACTTTTTAAAAAATGTATTTTGAAAACTCTTAATAACATATATCAGCCTGTTTTGTTACTATTTCACATTCCTAGAAGCTAAATTTTGTGCCTAAGTTCTTTTTTGTTCTTAAAGAGTTGAGTGGAATTAGAAGGAAGGCAGCTCTGTTGTTATTTTTTCCCCCAAAGAGGTCATATTCAACCCTTCTATCATATTGTAATAGGAAAAATATGTCACTTTGAAAAACACCTCCACAAGAATATTGAAGTTTGTCATCATTTACTCTTAGGTATTCTGTTTATCCTTTGTATGACAGCAAGAAAGAAACTAAAACCATGATATCATAATAGCTTTTGTGGTTTTTACACAGTTATAAAAAAGCCCGAATTTGACTCTACATTGTGTAGATTTCCTAGTATATTAGAGTCTTAAGTACAGTAGTACTTTTCACCCATACTCACTCTCCTATGGAGCTCATGGTACCCAGACTGTTCTTTTCTCATTTATTTTGATACCCAGAGCTTTGTTAACTAGGATTTTAATGTGTCCATCTGAACAGATATATTTGAAATAACACAAATGCTATAGCTGCTGTTTGCTAATAATACCCATTTACAGTCTTTCAACTTTGTTAGCTTCTTTAAAAATATACTTATGACGTAATATCCAGTATAACATTTTTCTATGCGAATCATTCTCTAACACTGGGACCTACTTGTGCATCATTCTGTCGGATTCTTTGTCTTAGAAAGCTCACAGTCTATACCTTCAAACAGGCACATTCTCCCCATCCCATCTCCATCTCCCTAGTTCTCCCAGCTCTTCTGTGTCCTCTCTGTCTGGCTTTTCTCTATACAGTATACACGATCTGTCCTTATGTGACTGGCTTATTTCACTTAGAGCAATGTCCTTAACATTGAGCTGTGTTTTAAATAAGTACAACCTATTCTTGGCATCATATAGGCTTGAAGACTTGGCAATATGGTGCCATGAATGTAATGTCATCATTTGATGGACAGTATCAAAATGAAAGGCAGACCTTGGTCACAGGATACCTAAGAGCATGTACTTCCATCACAAGCAAGATCATCAAGTCAACTATAACACTCATAAAAGAAACATTAGTACTTTTGTAATCAAATCAAGAATCGATATTTATAACAATAGGACATTGTATTGAATGCAAATACTACCAATAAAACTTTCTCTTAGAGTACAGTTTTGCATTACCTTATCAAAGAAATTTTTATTTATAGTTTTTATTTTGACAATATTCATATCAATACAAGAAAAATTTAAATTCCAAAATATAATGAGGGAATTAATTTTAATATTAAGAATTAACCACTTTTACTTCATTTCAGTTTTGTATCATTTTTCTTTCTGTGTTCACACACATTGTTAGATTTATAGCAGGAACACATTGTTTTTGCTGTTATGTTCACCTAATATTATTTTGAGAATGTTTTATGTCTTATCCAACTGGTGAATATTCATGGGAAACATCCTTTTCAGAATATGTGTACACTTTCAATCAGTGTAAGATAAACAAACTTTCCCATACAGTTTCACATTTAGTTTTAAAATTTGTACTGTCAAGGTCATCATTTTTTTAAATCTATACCTGTCCTATTTTTTTCTTTTTGTAATAAAACACTGACTAGAAGAGAAAGCAGGGGTTTATTTGGCTCTTGTAGGTTACGTCCATCATCAAGAAAAGCCAAGGAATGAACTCAAGGCAGGAACCTGGGGCAGGAAGGAACACAGAGATTATGGAAGAGTGCTGCTTACTGGCTCACTCCTCAGCTCATAATCAGCTACCCTTCTTATACAATCCAAGCCCACATGCTGAGGGGTGGCACTGCCCAGAGGGCTGCCTTTCAATATCAATTAGCAATCAAGTATCTGCCCCATACGCATGTTCACAGGCCAGAATGATGGTGGAAACTGAACAATGTTCTACTCAATGATGACTTGTCAAGGAAGAAATAAAGAAAGAAATTAAAGACTTTCTAGAATTTAATGAAAATGAGGAAACATCATACCAGAACTTGTGGGACTCCATGAAAGCAGTGCTAAGAGGAAAACTCATAGCTCTAAATGCCTACAAAAAGAAATTGGAGAGAGCACACATTAACAACTTGACAGCACACCTGAAAGCTCTAGAACAAAAAGAAGCAAATATACCCAAGAGGAGTAGGCGTCAGGAAATAATCAAACTCAGGGCTGAAATCAACCAAGTAGAAACAGAAAGAACTATACAAAATATCAACAAAACCAAGAGTTGGTTTTTTGAGAAAATCAACAAGATCGATAAACCTTAGCCAGATTAACCAGAGGGCACAGAGACAGTACCCAAATTAATAAAATCAGATCTGAAAAGGGAGACATAACAACAGAAACTGAGGAAATCCAAAAATTATCAGATCCTACTACAAAGGCCTATACTCAACAAAACTGGAAAATCTGGATGAAATGGACAACTTTCTAGACAGATACCAGGTACCAAAGTTAAATGAGGAGCAAATAAACCATCTAAACAGTCCCATAACCCCTAAAGAAATAGCAGCAGTCATTAAAAGTCTCCCCACCAAAAAAAGCCCAGGACCAGATGGTTTTAGTGCAGAATTCTATCAGACCTTCAAGGAAGACCTAATACCAATTCTCTTCAAACTATTCCACAAAATAGAAACGGAAGGAACACTACCCAATTCGTTCTATGAAGCTACAATCACACTCATACCTAAACCTCACAAAGACCCAACAAAGAAAGAGAACTTCAGACCAATCTCTCTTATGAATATTGATGCAAAAATACTCAATAAAATTCTAGCAAACCGAATCCAAGAACACATCAAAACAATCATTCATCATGATCAAGTGGGCTTTATCCCAGGAATGCAGGGATGGTTCAATATTCGGAAATCCATCAATGTAATCCACTATATAAACAAACTCAAAGAAAAAAAACCACATGATCATCTCATTAGATGCTGAGAAAGCATTTGACAAAATCCAACATCCCTTTATGGTAAAAGTCTTGGAAAAATCAGAATTCAAGGCCCATACCTAAACATAGTAAAAGCAATATACAGCAAACCAGTAGCCAACATCAAACTAAATGGAGTTTTCCTCTTTCAAGGCGTAAAAGTGACAATTCTATCCATCAAAATACCTCCATAAATTATCTTCAGAAGTTAAATCCGTTATATTGCTAAGTGTTAACTAACCATAGAAAGTTTCAAAATGTCCTGGTTGTAATAATCAAATGAAAAATTTCAAGAATCTTATGCACACAATTCATACATAGTTTCGTTTTATTTTTACATTGTGTCAAAACTTCATAAATAGTGGAATGCTTGGCTCAATGATTTAGACCACATCTGCTTTTGGAGAGGACCTAATGTTTAGTTTTCACCTATATCAAGTTGCTTACTCCAGTTGTATCTACAGCTTCATGGAGATCCACTGCTCTGGCCTTGACACTGCATTCTTGTACACACATGCATACACACACACACACACACACACACACACACACACACTCACACACACACATACAGTGAGCGACAGAGACAGAAATACAGAGACAGAGAGGGCTTCTGTAGTAGCAGATTGTATATATTGTAAAATCTAGGAACTATGTATGAGTGAAAATATGTAATATTTATCCTTCTGATCTGATAAATTTATTTTGAGTTTATGACCTTGACTTTCACCCATTTTCCAGCATGGCTGAATAAGTCTCTATTGTTTTGTGGATTTTCTTAATCCATTCATCTCTTTATGGACACCTGGGGTTCTCTGAACCAAAATCAACTCAAAATGGATAAAAGACCTGTAAGTAAGGGCTACTACTCTGAAAATTTTAAGGGAGAACCTATAGGAAACAAAAGATACAGGCATAATTAAAAACTTCTTGGATGAAGCTCAGGAGCTCACGAAATATGAGCACAAGTTGACAAACAGTATGACATCAAATTAAAATATTTGGCTTGTAGAGGAAAACAGTTATTTCATTGAAGTGACAGTTCCCCCAAATGAGTGAAAACATGCTCTCCGACATCTGGTGGGGGTATCATGTTTTTTAGGGATGTCATAGATGATTATTTTATAAGCAGTTTCTGCACAACTGTCCTTCCTCTACCTGATAAAGCCAATATCAAGGAAGGTGACAGCCCTGAGAGGCTAATGTGAGTCAGAGATGAGAACTTGGAAAGTGGATAGTTCCTGGGTCAATACTTAATGATAGAAGAAAGACCAGGGAGAAATGACATGTTTAGCATTGCTATTTTTAAGTACTGGTATGTAATGAACACAGGATCTTATCTTCTCTCTACCTAGATTAGAACTGAGTTATGAACATGAGGGTCCATGCTCCCCCTCCCTTATAAAATTTACCATGAGGTAAAATTTTGTCCAGGATATAACTCAAGAGTCACCTTGGGCAGATTTTGTGCATTCACTCACAGACTGTAAGTCCATGTGTATAATGTCTCTATTCTGTCTGGAAAACACTATCTCATCACAGCCTCCTGCTTTCTGGAACCTTCTGCAAACATTCCTGAGTCTTCAGAGGAGAGGACTACTCATGTTCTAGTACTTAGTCAACATTGAAGCACATACTGACAGCCTATGAAGATTAATGTAGTGGGAACAAATGAAGTTGGGAGTGGAAAGCGGTGGTGGGGGGATAGAAGAGGTATTGGAAAGGTGTATTTGGAATGGGGGTAGATTTGACCAAATACAATATATTCATGGATGAAGTTCTCATACAACAAAAGTAAAGTATATAGCTCTAAATACATGTGTATTCCTCAGAGTACCTACCTCAATGCACTAAATGTGTATCCTGTAGAAATATATGTAGTAACAGTATCTTTTTTACTATAAGAATTAGAGAAAGAAAAACATATGTGAACCAAATCATAGACACAACAAGTAAGTGTAGAAACATGAAATCAAATTCAACAGACTTAGTGAAATCGCACAAATTTATAGTCAAAGATAAAACTTAACAAAACAGTCAACTATCTTAATTTTAAACATGGAATAATTTGCAAGCATTAACTCTTCCCAGGACATCCAAGCTCACGTGTCTTGAGCTTTCCTAAACAGCAGGACACATGGCGTTTCAACCATTTTCTACTGTTTCCTTTGTAGTCAGTTTGTCTTCATGTAAAACACCTGCTGTTTCCACTGATTATATGATAAAATAGGTTAAAATTTCACTTGGCAAGATGTTCTTTTTTATATTCAAGACACAAAATGACCTCTTTCTCCAATTTGAACAAATGGCCATGGCATCATCATGCTTATATGATCATGGTTATGGCAGAGTTAACTGAGAAGTAATAATACAGATAAAAGAGAATTCTTTCCATGATGTTATTGCTTGATGGTGGAGGGGCAGTTGAAAATTGTAGAAGGCATTTGAATAGACAGAAAACTGACTTCAGTGTCATCTCCATTCCACACAAAATACAAATAAACACACAAACAGTAAGAGCATTAGATCTTACCATGTTATATAAGCTAAAATTCTCAGAAATCATACATTTTTAAGAAGTAATAATTCCAAAATATCTAACCGATCATAATTGTCAATTGTTCATTTTGTGATAAACTGATATTGCAGCCAAAGCACTTTGAGAAACTTTGCTCCAGTTTTGTTTACTTTTTACCTCCTTAAATCTTGTCCATACTCCAAGAATCACTCAGTTCTCAAGTGTTCTCTGTTCCTTTGCTTGGCAGAAACAGTCATCATTGATTATAGAAGCCCATTCAATCTGCCATGTGGAATGAAACCTGATCATGGTCACAGAGGGAATGACTATCTGTCAGAGAGAAAAGAGTTACTCTAAAAGCTTGATTTTAATTGGAGATTTATTATTTAGTGATTCCTTCAAATAATGACAGCTTCTAGAGAACTCTGACACTACTAGGTTGTATAAACATTCTGCTGTCAGATGTGTTTCTTCATCAAGCATAAAAGGATAAAAGGAGGAAGGAGGGAAGAAGAGAAAGAGATAGATAGATAGATAGATAGATAGATAGATAGATATAGATGGAGAGAGATGGGGAGAGAGAGACAGAGTCAGAGAGAATAGGATGAGTAAAAGAGTTGAGAGACCTAAGTGGGGCCCAGAAACATAAATTTAAACAAACAAACAAAACAAAAACAAAAGCAAATACAAGGCAAAACACAAACAAACAACCAGACAGATGTCAGGTGAAATATATCTACCCAGCTGCAGCTGCTGGAGGTCACCAGTCTTACAGCATTCGTTTCTGCACCAGGAGATAGCAATCCTTTGGTGATTGCACATGGGATGGATATCCAGGTGAATGGTCTCCAGAGGACCCCTCCTTCAGTTTCTATCCCACACTTTGTCTCCATATTTCCTCCCTTGAGTATTTTGTTACTCCTTCTAAGAAGGACTGAAGCATCACACTTGGTCTTCCTTCTTCATGAGCTTCATGTGGTCTGTGAGTTGAATCTTGAGTATTTCAATCTTCTGGGCTAATATCCAATTACTGCGTCCTTCATCTCAAGGTTAGTCAAATAACTCAGGAACTAAGCTCCAGGAAATCAATGCTACACTTTCTCTACCTAAGTGAAACCTTTTTCTTAGGAAAAATTATTTTCATTCTATCCATTCTTTAAATTATGTTCCATATAGAGAACTCAACTCTAATCGATGTGGTTTAAGTCAGTTCAAGTCACCTCAGTATCACTTTAGCCAGTTCAAATGCCATCTGCCAGACACACACTACTGATTTCACAGTGCGGTTGGCAGAAAAATAAATTATGAATAAATGAATAAATACATAAATAGGCTAACAGAGGTGACCATTTTGAGAAATATAGCTAGTTCAGTACTGACATGCTAGTGAGCAAAGCCATTATGGAAGAAGATAGATGAATTCTACTTGGTTTTGGGAACAAAGTTTAGAAGACTTAGAGATACTGATTTTAGAGATGGAGCAATCAACAGAGTAGAATTTTGTCAAAAGTGAATAGATTGGGGTCAGCCATAGCAATATTCAGAAAGTTACTTTCTGCTGAGATGAACACAGGCTACTTATGAATTTGTGGGGTATAAGTGGAACTCTCGAAGACCTTAGTTTTCCCTAAGGCTTCTGAGGTTAGCAACAGGGCAGCACCTAAAGAAAAACATAGTTAAAGAAAGGTTTGAAAACTGAACATGGCTGGTAGACTCACTACTTTACATTTCAAAATGATCTCCTGAATCTTAAAATTCAAAGCCCTGGTTGATCTTTACCCCAATGAAAGAGTCTCCTTTCTCTGAACTTGCACTACTGTGAATTCTCTTCCCACTGATTTTTCCTTATTGATTCTTCCAGCATTTCCCTTCCTGTCAGAGTGGCCCAATCATCCCTTTATTGACTAGTTCATAGGATAGCCCAGCTTCAGACACTTATTGTTGTCCATCAACTAGTCCTTCTGTCCTATGTGAGTGCTGTCAAGTACAGGATGTATTAGTACTGAGAAAAGCATTAACAGTGCTCATGAAGCATGTGTAGGAGATATTTTGGAAGTGCTGGCCTAGAGCATCTTAGAAACTTTGATGCTCTTATCATTTGCTATGAACCTTCCTCATGAATTTTTTCCTCCCTCCCTTAGGTGTCTATAACAAAACTGTAAGCCACTGGAACCTTTAGCAATATAACAACTTGGGTTGCATCTTAGCAGCTTCTGGAGTGAATGGGCAGAACTCTGATCTTCCACCAATTGAACTCCACATAGTGAGGAAATTACCTTCTTTGAGTTAAGGTTGCAGATAATGCTTTTAACAGATGCCAGCATTACACATGGCCAAATTCTTCCAACTTGAATATCTGAAAGTTGAATTCCCACAAATCATTATACACATACACACAGATACACACACACACACACACACACACACACTAATATTTTTCATTTTAGCTTTTGAAAATACATTCCTGGGGATAGTAGATATGATTTAGTGGTTAAGAATGTACACTGTTCTTGCAGAAGACCAGAGTTTGGTTGCCAGCACCTACACTGCTAAGTGGCTTACCATGTATAACCTCGATCCCAAGACTCAGCCCTTCGGTCTTTATGGGTCCCTACATGGGCACATATCAGACACACAAATAAAATCTTTAAGAAAACAACAAAAAAGTTGCTTTCTATAATATTCTAATATCCTGTTTCAATTAGGGCATCAGTGATTATTCATCATTGCTTCACCTGTGTGGTATGTGTCTTTAGGTACTGTTAATAGCTTTAAATTTCATTTTGCTTTGAGCAGTTTGAAAATAATATATACAGCCATATTTCTTCATTTTATTTATCTCATTTGGTAACTGATGGGCTCTTTAAATGTCTGTTTCTATGTTTGGAAGTTTCAATCAATTGAAAATGCAAATGTTTTCCTCTACTTATTTTTTCCTCTTTGCCTCTCTCTCTCTCTCTCTCTCTCTCTCTCTCTCTCTCTCTCTCTCTGTCCTCTGTGTGATTAAGGTTAGGGTTTGGGGTTAGGGTTATGGCTGTGGGTGTGGGTGTGGGTGCACATGAGCATGCATGTGTCCATGCTTGCATGTGTGTGTGTTATGTGTATTCTCGTATGCTGTATGCACATGTAAGTGAGGTTGCAAATGTATGTTTATGCTCTTGAGCATGAAGGCTACAGGTTGACATCAGGTGTCTTCTTCAATTATTTTCTCCCTTTTTCATTTGAGATGGGGTCCATCACTGAACCTGTCCTCACAGCTGATTGAATTTCAAGTGTGCGCTTCTCAGCTGTCTCCATCTCGCCACAGCTAGGATTGCAGATGCGCCTGAGTTTCTACACAGGTGAAACTCAGGTCTTGAAGCCAGGCCCTCATGCCTGTGCAACAAGCACTTTGGAAGCTGAGTCATCTCTCCACCCCACTTTACTCCCTATCTTTTTCAATACATTAACTAATTATTCACCAATTTACACATGTCCCTAAATCAACTCCTTTTATTTCATTTTTGTAAGTCTTTTCTCTTTTTGAATTAGGTACTTTAGATTGCTTCTTCTTAGTTTATAACACTGGTAACACTGAGGGAAAAAAATGCTTAATAGAAGTAATAAGATTAGGGAATCTGTGTTTCCCAAGGATAGGAATAAGCAAGGTCATTTATTATTAAATATAATTGAGGATTTTCATAGATTCTTTTATTAGTTTGAGATTGTTCTCTCTTTTCGTAGTTTGCTGAGTGTGTGTGTGCCTGTGTGTGCATGTATGTATGTGTGGTTTGTATATATGAATATGATGTGTGCCTGTGAGTATGGGTATTCAAAGAAGCCAGAGAAATTGGATTGCCAGGAGCTGCTGGGAAATAAAAATTGGATCCTTACAAGAGCAATCTGGGCCCTTATCTTCTTAATCCAAACTCTTTAAGTTCCTAGAGAAATTTATTAAGGGTTCAAGCCTAAAAGGGAAACTAATGAAATACTAGATGTCTTTCTGGACATTAGCCACAATTTGATTATCATCTTACCTCCCATCTCATTCATTCATTTTAATCCTCCTCATGATAGTCTGTAAATATCCTGTGGCATCATTAGGACTCAGCTCTCTAGCTCAAGCAATCAATGTACTCATTTGAAAAAAAATGTGAAATTCTACAAAATTTTCAATAGATAAATAGTGAAGTCTGCTCTTGGATTGATGCATCGGGAATTTTCTTCCAAGAATCACACGATTATTGGTAAAGAAATAAAATGTGTTGTCAGGAAGAACATGGGGGTTGTTCTCCTTGGTTTATACGAATGGATGCTGCATTTAAAAATGACATCACAGTCTGTCTGTGCATCATTTTTTCTCCTCAGATGTGGACCTTTTCGAGGTTTGTTATTCTAGTAGTTTGCTCTTTTCAAATCTCCATGCCTGTAATATTTTCCAAATAAATCCCCAAACCACATAATGTTTGTTAGACTTTAATTAAGGCTGATGACAAAATATTCCTTTTAAAATTGATGCTTCAGAAAAGTGCATATTCTGCTGGATGTGTGTATATTACTATACCCTTGAAGAACTTCTATCATGTATCCTATAGGAGACAATTACAGCAATCGGCGGAAAAAGAACATTTACAAATGAGACTTCTTAAAATATTCCATGCTGTTCTGGTTTCTTTTTCTGTTGTGAAATAATATTCTGAGCCGATGCCACTTAGGGAAGAAAGAGTTTGTCTTATGTTTTCAGGTTAAAATCTATCATTTAGAGAAATCAGGGTAGAAATTAAACGCAGGAACCACGAAGGAGCTACTTGCTGGCCCACTCTTTCATTTGCTCTCTTGTTCCCTCACAACATGCTTAGCTAGCATTTTTATCCAGCCCAGGACCACCTGCCAAGGGAATGGTACCACCCACCGTAGGCTGGGCCTTTTACAACAGTGAAGAGTAAAGACAACCCCTCGTTGGTGTGGCCACAGATACACCTCTCTCTGCAATTCCTCAAGTGGGGCTTCTCCCCTCAGATGACTCTAGGCTCTATTAACCAAGCAATGGAAGATCACCAGAATGCAAACTGAACAAAAGTTTTTTTCACAAGTGGTTTTTCTGAACTCATAGTTGAAGTAATCAATTGACATGTTCACATTTGCAAGATGACTTTATGTTAAACTGAAGTCAACATCCTGGCCCTCTCATCCTGCTTGACTGCACAACCATAGTAGTTTTCTCTTTTTATGTTTATATATAAGTAAATACTGCCTTGGAGTGGGTTTAAGAAAAATGATTTTATAATTGAAAGATCTTCTATTCATAATCTTTGGGTTTGTCACTTTGCATTGCTACATGGTGTTACCTTTCTCTCGGATTCAATCATGACTCATGATGTAGAGGCAAACCAATAGATGAAATTTTACCAGTGGTAGTGATGGTGGCAGCCCCAGTTGTAGAAGAACTTTAAGGTTTATTTCAGTCAAGTTTTATGAGAAATTGGTATGAAATTGTAATAGTACTACTAAAATATAATACAGTCTTACATGCCAATTTTGAAAATATGTAAAAGTTTCCAAATTTAAAACTCCATAGGCATCAAGAAGATTCAAAGTTTTGTGACTTATACTGTGTGCTCTTCTCTGTCTTTGCAGGTACTCGCAAATCAGTAGGTTACCAGCAGATTACTAAAGGTCACTTTTGCTGGACTGGGAGTGAGACCAGATCTTCCATTACAAAAAGAGTTTCTAAAACTCTTTTTCCCTTATCCAAAATTGGGATCTTTTATAAACATAAATATAAGTAAGCAATAATAATTAACCAAAAAAGGGCCCTGAATTTGAAGGAGTGTTGAAGAGGTAGATGGAACAGTTTGGAGAGAGGAACAGGAACAAGAAATGTAATTGTATTATAATCTCAAAAATAAAATAATAAAAAAGTATTCTTGACATGAAAGTGAATAAAAAACCTGACTTTTTTACAGAAAATCGAGGGAAGCTGAGTCAAGAGCATCCTCCCCAAGAAATGATCCCTTTAGCCTATGTCACTGCCATTTATTTAACTGCCATTTATTCTAGACTTTATCTGAGGACTTTCTGTAAATTGTCAGGTGGTCGTGGGTATGTACATAGGGAAAGTAGTACTGAAAGTAAAATAAGGTTGAGTCCCCTGTTACTTCACTAACATATGTTTCCTACTTTCTCAAAAATACAGGGAAACTGAGACATCAAGTTCATGGATTTATGTATTTGGATAAAAATGGAGGAGATAAAATCTGGCATTCCTAAGCATCTGCCTATATACCAAGCACCTCTTCTGCCTTTTGGAAGCCTATCATTGCTTTTAGGCATTTGTGACTTCTAAAGACTTCTTGTCAACCATTCAGTATACTGTGACCTAGTCACACTCCACACTGACACCACAGCTCACCAGTGGAGGGGATTATTATTTGACTGCTGTGTGTGACCTCTAGGCTATTAGCCCCTTACATTACTGTCCCCAAGTAAGAACACCAGCAGATACACACACATGCACACGCACACGCACACACACATACACACACTTTTCCATAATTACAAGAGTCTTAGGGTCTTAGAGTCACAGTGCCTGTGGTAGCCCTGGTGCTCTATGAGGATAGGATAGCATGCTTTTAACACTCTGTGATCCAGGATATCAAGTTCATTTCCTTCTGAAGTGTCACAAGCCAATCTTATAAGAATTGTGCCACCTCCTTTACCCCCATAGTATCTTTTGGCTACAGGGTAGACAGGTCTCCTGTCATGCGAATGAGGAAAGTTTCTCTTGGGCTGATTTCCTACCCTTTCTCTCAAAGTTCCCTTGATGCTAAGTCCTACTTAACAGTTTACTTTTCCTTCTTCTAAAAAAAATGATATTACTTTTCCTGGAGAGATATGGGTGAGAATATTTAAAATTTTACGCTTTCCTTTTTGTAAAACTACAAACTGTCTTTCTTGACTCATTTTCTCTGTGAATATGTATGTGGTGCCAAAAATTATATTTAAGCGACTTGCTTATTGAAGTAGGTACTGCAATTTTCATGCTTTTAACTCGAAGGCGTTTCGAGTTGGTGTAAAGGACTTAAAAGCCCTGGCAATGCTTTTTCCTCCACAGTCTTACTCTGAGTTGCTGCCTCAGATTTTGAAATTCACCTTCCTTCTGATGTGGAAAGGCAAAGAGGCTGGGTCCGCTGCCTCTGACTTATGCTTGAATTGAGAATGGAGGTGGGATAATTTGTGCCTTTTCTTCTCTCTTAAAGATAACTGCTATTTTCACTACAGAAGGGGGGAAAGGTTTTACTGAACATTTTTATGTTGAAGCAAAAGAGTTTAGCCGCCTTTCTGAATTGAAAGGTCTAATTAGATTCTCCTTTATTGCAAAATCTAGGCTTCATGGTGTATACCCATTAAAGCAGGGATGGCTTTGAAAGGGGAAGCCGCTCACTGTTTAAATGGAAGAGTCTTAACTATCTAGCCAGGAAATGAAAATCCAAGGCACCATGTAAGCTAGGAATTTTCTAATCAGTTTGCAAAGCAACCATTCACACTTGTCCCCACTCAATAAAATCTCCATTCTGGTGAGGAAATGGTGATAAAAGAGAGACGAGCTGTGCAGAAAAGATCTCAGAGAAATCTTCGAGTTTCAAACGGAAGCAAGCCAGAAACAGAAAGAATCTCACACATTTTCCCTCATATGGAGTATATATATATATATATATATATATATATATATATATATATATGCACATATGTATATATATCATATATGCATGCTTTTAGGGCATCAAACTAGGAAGATAATATAAAATGAGAGAGAATGATCAGGAGGAAGGGGAAGGGCAAATGAAAGAGGATAATGGAATACTTGTGTCATGAATGCTGAAAGAGAAAATATTTGGGAGAATTTTAGAGATCAAGAAAGGTGAAAGGTGGGAGAAAGAAGTATATGTTAATGAATAAGGAGAGCAATATGCAGGGGTGTTATTTGAGGGGGTACTTGGAGGAGGGAGCTGCAATTGGTAAAATGAATACATATATAAATTAATAAAATTAATAAAAGTGCAAATCAAAAAGTATAAAGATATGTATGTGCATGTGAAAATGAAATCTATTATTTGAGTGATGACCAAAAACTAATTTTAAAATCTCTCTTAAAAAAATCTCACAATTTATTACAGATCTAAGTATTAGAAGTTCATTTTTACTTTCAGTTTCCTAGCTTTCCAGAACTGGCTAAAGAGAAATGCTTAGTTTACCATTGTTGGACAATGCTGATCAATACAGCCCTACACTTATCCTCATCGGATATTGGGACAAGCTTCCTAAAATATAATTGGCTGTTTGACATTATTCAGTGTTTCTTAGTTACATGCCATGAGCCCTTAGGTTTTCATCCTTTTATTTCTTTCTCCCTCTCCCTCTTCCCCCTTCCCCTTCTCCTCTCCCTTTCTCCTCCCTCTCTCCCCTTTCCCTTCCACCTCTCCCCCTCTGCCCCTCCCTCCTCTGTATGTGTGTGTGTGTGTGTGTGTGTGTGTGTGATATGTATATGATTGTTCATGTTCACCTGAGTGGGGTGTGCTTGCATATGTGTTTGTGTGAGAATGTCAGAGATCAACACTGGATGTCTCTCTTGATGGCTTTCTACCTTTCATATTGAAATAAGGTCTCCTGTCTGTTCTCAGGCTGGAGGTTTAGATCCTGGGAGCTCTGGTTGAATCTTTTGATACTTGTTCTAAAAAGGAACAGACAGGGGCAAGCTGTCCTCTGAGAGGCTCTAACCAGCAGCTGACTCAGACAGATACAGACATCCAGAGCCAAACAGCGGATGGAGCTTGAGGACTCTTATAGAAGAATAGGTGGAAGGATTGTGGGCCCTAAGGAGATAGGAACTGCACAGGAAGATCAACAGAGTAAACGAACCTGAACCCTTGGAGCTCTCAGAGACTGAATCACCAACCGTGGAGCATACCTAGTCTACACGGATCTACCTCCATGGGCTGAACCTAGGCCTCCCTGCACATATGTTGTAAATGTGCAGCTTGGTTTTCATGTAGGTCTCAAACATTTGGAGTGGGGCTATCCCAAAACATGCAGTCTGTATATGGAGTACGGTCTTCTAAAAAAAAAAAAAAAAAAAAAAAAAAAAAAACAAAAAAAACAGTTGTTCAGTTATTCATGGAATATTATTTTTTTATATCTCTTGTATTCAGTTTGCAACTACTTCATTGAGAATTTTTGTATGTATACTCATGAGGGATACTGGACTATAATTTATATATTTTTGTTGGGTTTACACTTGATTTCACTATTTCAATATTATTTGCTTTGTGAAGGAGCTTATTGTGGTTCTGAATTTTTTTAAACATAACTCAAAAAGTATTGCTTGTTTGAAGGCTCTATAGAATTCTTGTATACGTATATCTGACCCTTGGTATTTTGCTTGTTTGTTTCTTTTCATTTTATTCTGTTTGAATGCTTTTTAAATTTTTTTGATTTGCTGAAAAAAAAATTAAAAATAAAAATTAAAAAAATAAAAAAAGAAATAAGGTCTCCTAGTGAACCTAGAACTCCTGTATTTGTCTAAGATGCTTGCCACTGACCCAGGGATCTTTCTGTTTCTTCCCTTTCAGTGTAAGGATTATGAGCTCTCACTGATGCACCTGAAACTTTATGGGTGCCTGAGACCAGATCTCAGGTCTCCTTGCTTGGATGATTTACCAACTATATTGCCCCAGACTTTAAGAAACCTTAAGTCTCTTGTCACTTGGGACTTTGTTGATACAGGTGACAGCCCCATCCTCACCTCATTCATTTCAACTCTGTGAGTTAACATAGTCGCTTGTCAGCAGGTTAAACTCTAGGAAAAATTAATTTCTCGGTTATGATGTCTAGAATCTGGAAATCTCCTTTACCTGGGCATCAATTTTCCTATGGAGATCTTGAGTCCTTCAGTATAGAAAGCCTGAAAATTTGCTTTTTATGTTTGGTTTTGGTCTCATACTTTATAGTCACATGCTTTTTATTGTGTATTCTAATGGATGCAAAGGACAGACTGTATGAGCAAACATGGTTTCTAGTTTCTACGCTGTGTTTTGCAAAATTAGTGATCATTAGTCTTCTGAGGTTTCCCAATGAGCACACCCAAAGGATGCTTTCAATGAGCAGAGTGATGAGAAGTTTCCACTTTGTTGGTCCTCAAATCTTCTGTTGTTAAAATAGTAATTTCATCTGAGAATTTAAAAACATTCTTCTAATATTCAATAAATATGTATTAACCAATCAAAACCCTAGAAAGGGTTAACGTTAATCTAAAAGAAACACAAGATGGCTGTGCTGACAAAAATTTTAAAATTTGCTAGAATAATGGAGGATGACTGTGATACCTTCTTAGCAGCAAATGGATTGAGTCAAGCAGCATTACAAGATTGTAAACTTCCTGTACACACAGTAACAAGTTCTGTAGTCCAGCCTGTTGGAGATCATTCTCAATACAACATTTTAACTGGCATCTGTGCCAATGCAATATTATGAAAATATCTCTTAAATGCTGAGAGAATGGAACTTTTTCTGGACCTCACAGCCAGAGTTAATAAGATACTTGAAGTCCTTTAAGACTTAAGACTGCTATCCTACTGTGTATTCAGACTGTTTGCTTAACCTGTCTTTAAGAGAGCAGTGTGACAACCAATTTTACTTGCCCTGGATTTCCAATGTAATCAACTTTTACAACCTAAGCTAATGCATAACTGCAATCTTAAAATTATGTACTCTTTCATGGCCCTGACCCAGATAATGCATAGATATTATTTGCTGAAAGCATCAAGTACAGAAGTTGAAAGCAATTTTCTAAAATCAATCATAATAGTTGAAAGCAACATTTATGGATATTAGTTGATAAACAGTGATGTTTGTTTTCTGGATCATTTGGAGCCAGTGACTTAATCCCTTGTAAAACTCTGTCAAGGATTTCTGTAAAGTATCTCATTCCTCCCTATGAAATGGTTTTAGCACTAGTCAATAAAGACAGAACAAAGTCCTTTGATGGGAAAAGAATAGATAGACAGAAGACAAAGTGGGGACAGATTCACAAGACAGTCATCAGGTACAGGTTCAGCCTCATCCAACAAACAGACAGGACAGAAGAAATGGGGCACGAAGTACACAATTCAACTCTGGAATTGCTCTTGGCTAAATAACACCAAGGAGAAGTGCTTTTATTTCATTCCTTAATAGGTCACCAATGTTTTATTGTAACTCAGAGTTAATGACATATGTATATGTCTACACAAGCATTTACAGTTTATTCAAATGCAAGTCTTTTTCCTACAGTGTCCTTTTACTTTTCCAGTCTACCTCTCACATTGAAGCATCCTATTTCCTCAGGAGTTTCTAGGGTAAAATGTATTCAGTCTTACCCCATTTATGAACTTCTGTACTACTTTGAAATAAGTGTTCTTAAGGTGTCTTGTGAAATGTCCCTCGGGTATAACTTGTCTGATGTTCTCATGTTTAATTGGTTTGCTACTATAGTAAGGTGTTAAGAGGAAGGTCACAGTAGCAAAAGCTTGTCCTTACATACTGTCAATGGAGCTTGTCATCAACATTTGATCAGCATCCTCATCAGTTGGTGGAAGAGATGCTTCTTACCTTTTTCCATATTTAGCAGATCCTTTGACCTTACTTTCCATGCTGTCCTCTGTGGGAGAATTTTCTATGTGCAGCTCCCATGGAGGAGAGGTAATACGTGCCAGCCCTTAGAAGAACATTCAGGATGCATTTGGAGTTTCTCTGTATGAGTGATTTGTTTGTTTTCATCCATTTGCATGTATTATATTTAATTTTTTAATGTGTAAGTGTGTCTATATAAGCATATGCTATTGAGTGGGAGTCCCCTCAAATGCCAGAAGATAACAACTGGAGATGGAGTTACAGGTGATTGTGAGTTACCTGATGCAGGTTCTGGGGACTGAACTCAATTCAACTTAAAGAGCAACAAACATCGTTACCTGTTGAGCCATCTCCTCAGAGTCCATATTTGACTTTTACCAAGACAGATTCATAGATATTTACTATATGATATAGTACTGTGTTATTCATTTTGTGGCTCACCCTAAGGCTCTTAAAAACACTTTTCATGGTATTTGTTGAACAGATTCTTTAGTAGGTGCCTGAAGCTTTGGGCTCATCTTGTGAACTTGTCTGTGCTATACTTACAATCATTTATTTCTCCAAGGTACTCTGATTATTTTTATGCATTCATCATTTGCATAGGCAAATTTGATGGTTTTCACAAATTCATAGTTTTTGGTGTTGAACACTATAACATTATATAGAATAATTTTATTGTCCTATGAATCCTTTGAATATTCTATATTCATTTATACCCATCCCCATATATTCATGAACACACATTTATATGCACTGAGTTGTATTTTTCTTGTGTAAGAACACAGGCCACAAAGTTACTTATGTAAATATCTGTAAGTGGGGCTGCAGTGAAAGCAATGTGTCTGGTGGATGTTTATAATCCCTTTTTGGTCAAGGAGAGAACCTGTCTTGCAGGATACAGTGGGCAGTATCTGAGGTTAACCCCAATGTTATCCTTTGGGCTTCACATGAACATGGCACATGCTCACATACAAGCACATACACCTTTACACACATACACATTAGCACAGACAGAAAAACATGGAGGGGGTCAGAGATAGAAATGGAAGAGAGACGGCAGTTGAGATCTTGAAAAACAATCCCTGAATTGAATAGAAAGACCATTTAGCATTGAAAGTGGAATCTCTACCACTCTCAAAAATGGGAATACTGTGTGAATTATCACTTGAACAAAAAAGAGTCCCTCTTGCTCCTTTCTTGCAGAATTTTCTCTTTCAGATGGCCTTTGCCTTGACTTGCCTATTTCCTAAATTGAAAAGCTGAATTTACCTCTAATGTCTGCTTCCTATAAAATCTGAGTATCTTCATACATGTTTGTTTTTCACTTGCAAATCTGAAAACACAGCAGCGTCTTCAGGACACATTCTGAAATTTACTTTTAGCATTATTTACATATTGTTGAGCTTTAAAATCCATTATATTTTCTGAAATAACTTATCACTCAGTTATATAATTTGTAAGCATATTTCCTCATGTGGGCAGCTTGTCCTATTTTCAATTTGGCTGTGAATTTTACAGAGCAATAGCTTTTAATTTTAATGAACTGCATCCTGTCATTTGTTTCATGGATCATAGTTTTGACATTGCATTTGAAAATCTGTCTAGGTCATACCACTTTTCTCTGCTATATTCCAGTCTAAAATTTTGGATTTTGCATTTATGTCTTTGGTTAATATTGACTTAATGTTTATATAAGCTATGAGGGCTATGCTTAGATGTGTGTGTGTGTGTGTGTGTGTGTGTGTGTGTGTGTATATATATATATATATATATATATATATATATATATATATATAATTTACATACTAAAATATCCCAGCACCAGCACCATATGTTGGGAAGGTGACCTCTCATCATTTCTGTGGTGTTGTGCCTTTCTCAGCCACAGTGCTCTACATTAATATGTCAGTTTTCTGAGCCATATATTCTGTTTCACCCTTGCTTCTTTCCTTTGCTAATACTGTATGATCCTGATTCTGGTAAATGTTTTTTACTGAATTATAGCATTGTCTATGATGTATCCAATAACTTTGACTTTTCTTTTCAGTAGAAGAAAAGACTTAGAAGAAAGCATCCTAGAACGTTTGCTTTTCTATGTAAGGTTTAGAATGTTTATTAAAAGATGCAAAAAGTAGTTGGGAATGTAGCTCAGTGGTAGAGTGCTGGCTCAATATGTAGGACAGATTGTCTTGGGTTCAGATTCCAGGAATTGATATAACCCAGTCTGACTAAAGCCAAACAAAAACATATAAAAACAAAGAATCCCAAAACTTTGGATATTTTGCTTCAAAAGATCAGGGTTGACCAGATGACTCAGAGAATAAAGGACCTTTCCAGTGAATTAGAATTTGATCCCCAGGATGCATATGGTGAAATGAAAAAATCATCTCCAACAAGTTGTACACTTATGTTATCACATATACTGTGGAATGTACATGTACACACACATACAGAAACCTGCTCATACAAATAAAGAAACAAATGCAAAAATTAAAATAAAAAAATAGTTTGAGATAATACTGTATAACATAGTAAGACTCTGTGAAAGAGGTTCAGAGTTTAAGAATAAGGAGCCATCTCGAGTGTCATGCCAAATACCAATGGAGTTATGTTACTTCTAAAATTTCCAATGATTGTCATTATAATTAGGAAAAAATTTAAAGACACTTGCAGGGTATTTGGCATAATTCTAACACTTCTCTGGATGTTTTAACTTTGCATAGTGAGATTATGAATTTAAAGAAAGCTGCTCTGCTGAGCTTGAATGCTGCAGATCCTGCTGATAAAATTATCCATGGCCCGAGGTCAGTACTTCCATTTTGGTCAAGCATCAAGAATGGCATATATAGCCTGATCATGCTAGTCCTTTTTGTCCTGGGAATAATCTTATTCCTGCCTATTGTGTTAAAGCTTGTCTTTAACAACATCAATATGTTGGCAGTCTAAGTTCATGGCTTGAAACTGAAAATGGATGCCAAGACAGAGTTATTAACTTAACAGGGTGGCAATCCAAGGATGGGTAAGACTCTGCACAGAGCCTTACCTACCTAAGACAGAAGTGCATTGTGCATTGCTTTTGATATTGCATATTCCATGACGGATAAGGAAGGCATTCTTGTCAGAAACCTAAGACAGCTTCAGTCTTGTTTATGAAATAACATGGGGGAGATGTGGGAGCTTTTGGTTGTGTATGGCAGGAATCTGACATTGGCCAAGGACAAAGAAATAGGCTTCAGGCAGAAATCTGACATTAGGCTAGAACAAAGAAGTAATTTCAGGCAGGAATCTAAATCTTAGGCTAGAATAAAGAAGTAATTTCAGGCAGGAATCTAAATCTTAGGCTAGAATAAAGAAATAATTTCAGGCAGAAATCTAAATCTTAGGCTAGAATAAAGAAGTAATTTCGGGTAAGAATCTAAATCTTATGCTAGAACAAAGAAGTAGGCTTCAGGCATGAAAATGACTTTGGGCTAGAACAGGGAAGTAGACTCAGATATTTTGGTCATCCTGATAAGCCATCAGAAACAGTGATCATGGGAGTGATCACAGGACTTTGATTATTGCCTTGCTTGTTCTTTGACTATTTGTGTTTATTGTTTTGCTTGTTCCTTGACTATTTGAATCTATTGTATTGCTAATCCTTCAACCTAGAACTGACCTTAGTACTTGCATGTAATTAAAATGGTATAAAAGCAGATTGGGAAAAATTAAAAACAACAACAACAGCAACAAACAAACAAACAAACAACCCAAAAGAATCTTATTAAGGGAGCATTTAAGAACCGTGTATCATATTGGAAAACTGGAAGCATTGATTTCTGTTCTTAGTACTACTTATGTTTTAAAACATCATCAATCTTTGTATCAAGGTAGTTAGAAGAAACAGCAGATATTTTCGTATAACTTAGTATTATAGTGTTTTTTATTTAATTAAGATTATATCATTTTGTCTTTCCTGTCTTCCTTCTAACTCCTCCCTTATCTCCTCTATTCACTCCCTTGTAAGTTCTTGGCTTCTTTTTCTTTAATTGTTTTTGTTATAATATATACATATATATGAGAAAAAATATATAAATGCAACCTGCTGAGTCCACTTAGTGTTTTGTGTGTATACCTTAAGGCTGAACATTTGATATTGAATATCCATTTAGAAGGCTCATTCATGGGCAAGTTTAATTCTTCCTCTCTCAGCCACTGTTAATTGCATGTAGCTCTTCATCTTTAGTTGGGGCCCTGGTGAGATTTATTCCATCTGTATTGGATTGCACTTAATGTTTCAGGTTTTGTCTAAGCAGCCACATTTTTGAGATTTCATAGGTGTAGCACCTCTGGACATTTTTAGTTCAACTTTGTAGCAGGATCCCTTAATGTTTTTAGGAATGTGTATAGGGAGTGTATTATAGACATATCAAATAGGAGTAGGCACCTCATGGTCACTTATTCTTGGGATTTACAGCGGGTATATTTTTCTGTAATTTTCCTTTTAATGACTTGAATTAAAATGGTTCCATAGTCTCATATATTTGAATGCCTGGTACCCAGTTCATGGAACTGTTTTGGGAAGGATTAGGAATTTTGGCCTTGTTGTCAAAGAGGTGTATCACTTAAAATGGACTTTAAGATCTAAAAATGTTCCGACCTTTTGAACTTGCAGATGAATAAGTTCTCAGGTACAGCCCCAACTTGCTGCCATGTTCCCCTCCATAATGGCCATGGGCTCATCCTCTGTAGTTTTTGATGCAAAAAGGAACCTTTTTGATGAAGCATAAAAGCAATACTTATCTGCTTGTATAAGGGTAAGTATTTAGAATGTAGTTAGAAATTTCACTGGTTGTAGGAAGTATTGAAAGTAATTAATCCTCTAGGGTAAAGTATTGTGTCAGTTTTTGTTACCAGGAATGATTTTCTTCCATTTAAATGGGTCTTACATCCAATTAGACAAATGATGTTTACTGCCAAGACATAAGTGCCACTACTGCATCTTTAGGGCTACCTTGGTGTGCTGGTCATTTTGTGTGTGTGTGTGTGTGTTTTGTAGGCATCATAGCTGAGTAAAACTATTGAATGATTTCTTCCCTAGGCAGTTTACATAGAACCTTCTAGGACTGTGAAAGCTAGTCCCAGGGAGGACATTTTTGGACAACATTCAGCTCTAATCCTTCAAATTCAGTGCTCAAATTGTGTACATAATTATTACTTGATTTCAACTTCTGGGAGACATCTAAGGGCAGCATCAAAATCTATATTATTTTATGAATCTTTCAGACTTCCTTCACACACAGTCCAAAAAAGTGTTAGATATTATATGCTCTCATTTAAATTTTATATAATTGTTTCAAGAAAAAATAGAAAAAGGCAAAATCCAACTCAGGATATTTGAAGTGTATCCTCATTTCTATGACTAGGAGGTTTGTTTAACTTTTTCTGATATGTAGACAGAGCTAGAATCCAGAAAGATGTGACCAAAATTTTATGAAAATAATATTACAGAAATGAATAGTCTTTTATAATCCAGGTTATAAAAAAAAAAGTATGGAGTTCTTTAAAATCTGTTGGTCATTCCTAATGTAGGCCTGGGCTAATCTCTTTTTTCTTCCAATTTAACATATACATGTTTGAATCAAGCATAAAGAATTAACATTTAAAAAAATATTTTCCAATTCATGAACACAAAGCATGATTAAAGTATTTAGATTTCCTCTGATTTCTTTTCACAGTTCTTTAAGAATTTTTAAAAAAATCAAATCCTATATCT
Organism: Mastomys natalensis; assembly: GCA_021653895.1. Taxonomy (NCBI): domain Eukaryota; kingdom Metazoa; phylum Chordata; class Mammalia; order Rodentia; family Muridae; genus Mastomys; species Mastomys natalensis. The sequence continues at coordinate 132,649 of JAJTUV010001636.1, read as the reverse complement.
GTTTTTTTCAGTGTAGTGTTTGAGTGCTATATCAAATAGCATTTCACAATTATGAACTGAAATGTCACTGAAGAATGACCATAAGTGTTTTTTCACATTTGATACTGCACCCTAATGTTTATTTTTTTCATAAAGATTATTTCATGTGTATAAATTGTTTGTGTATACATCTAATAATAACAGGAAAGGCATATCAGCTGCAAGAAGTAATCATGGGATAAAGTCTCTATGGGACATTGTCTCATTGAGCTCACTCATCATAAGCCATGAAAAACTGTGGGCCACTTCCAGGAAGGCCACCTACCAGACTCAGCCTATCCTGGATGGCTCCTGACACCTGAAAAGCCTGGGAGCTTACAAATTTTATGATTACCTATTTGAGAGAAAATCAAGTCAATGATTCCAAGCTGAACATAAGCAGTCTCCCTCTGGCCAGGACAAAGCTTTTAAGCTCAGACATGCAGGTGCTGGATGGTAGACTGTGACCAAAGCAGAGTGAAAATTTTCTGGTCAGATTATCACTATGTGACAAGAACAGAAACACTAAAGTGATTCAGCTCGCTAGGTATTAGTCCACCCTTTTGAGCAGATTTCTGCAGAACAACAAAGATGTACTGTCTTGTAGTAATGTTATATAGACAAATAGATTATTTCTTAATTTTTAATTATAATTCTATAAAAATTCCTAAAATTATACTACTAATAATTAAGCTTTTTATAATAGGATTGTTATTAAGTCCTCTCTGACATTAAAAGTTCAATGAGAACTTTAAAAAAAAAATTGTTTGTGTATGTGTGTGTGTGCATGTTCATGTGTGTGTGTATGTATGTATAATCTGTGCATCACATGCACATAGATCCCTGGCCTTCAGATCCCTGGAGGTAGAGTAGATGGTTATGAGCCATCACGTAAATGCTATGAAGTAAACCACTTTGAGAGAAAAAGTGTTTGTAATCTCAGAGCTATTGCTCTATTGCCACCACTATTCATTATTACTTGTTTGTCAGAAACAGCAATCTGTTTCAATGTCATGTAGAGTTATATACACACAAAACTGGGTATGTAATGAATAGAGAGAAGTATGGGGTGAAGAGAAAACAAATATAACCAAACAAGGTTCCCATCAAATCTTACCCAGTGAGTTTGCATGATATCCCAATTATCAATCATTCTCACAGGTAAATTACACTCTGTTACCCTCTCTAAGACATTGAAAGGATAGCAAAAGGACAGAAATTAAGATATGTTGTCTGTGTGATATCAAATTTGTCTTCACTGTTTTACAAAAAGATTACATCATCCAATATTTAGAAACTAGCATTGATAAAGGTTTGAATTAATGTTGGGCAAGGAATAATTGTATTTTACAGATGTCCATGCCCATCAAATATTGGTCTTCAATCTCACTGTCAGATTCAATTTCAATCAGAATGACCTATGAATGGCCTTCGAGACTAAGCCATTTAATGCTTCTCAGTGCTTTTTTAGAACTAAATATGATTCTGACAGAAGTCAAGGTTCAATGACCCTTAGCCATCCACAAAGGTTGGAGGTCAGAACCAGACTATCATCTCAGTAGATGCAGCCAAAGCATGTGAGAAAGTCCAACGTGTTTCAGAATTTGGAAATTCTTGATAGAGCAGTGTAAACAGAAGTTTATTCCACATTTTCAAGAGCATTAATGAACATCACAGAGAAAGCATCATAGTTATTATTAATGGAGGAGACAAGAAATATCTAGGATCCAGGAAAAGACGTGAAACCTCTCTATACTTTCGTACTACAACATACTCACAAGAACATTTAGGGAAGAGAAAGAAATAGACAATAATAAAATCATACTGCAAGAAATCATATTAACTTAGTTTGCATACAGCATGAGCTTATGTGGCAAATCATAAAGAATCAACTAAAGTTGCTAAAAAATGAGTGGATTCTCTAAGGTGAGCAGGATACAAAAGCAACACACAACAATCAGTTGAGTTCTTTGCATTCATACCAGTCTCTGTGAAATAAAATTAAGAAAATAGTGCCATCTATAATAATATCAATAATAAAATATTGAGGAATACAATTTGTAGAAAGGAAGATTGATAAATTAAAACTCACACTTTTTAAGAACTTTTTTGTGTATGAGTGTTTTGCCTGAATATTTGTATGTGCATCATATGTGTCTATGCTACCTGTGGAGATCATTTGCTCTGGAACTGGAGTTATGGATGGTTGTGAGCTGCCATGTAAGTTCTGGGGACTGATCCCAGGTTCACTGCAAGAACAAGTGCTTATAACTATATAGACATTTGTTCACCACCAAATTAAAATTAACACTGATGACACTAAATGGAGACATATGTCATTGGATGGAGAATAAATATTATTTAAATGTATATACTGCTCAAATCAGTGCATGTAGATCCAACAGAATTTTTATGAAAAATCTAATATCTTCATACACAAAAAATCAGGGGCTGGGGGGATGGATTGATGGTTAAGAACATTTGTTATTCTTGCAAATGATTCATTAACAAGCACCCATGTCAGACAGCTTACAAACCTTTTTACCTAAGTTCCATGGAATTAACACTCTCTTCTGGCCTCCACATAGCCATGCTTCATGTGACACATACACATAGGTACGTGAATAAAAATAAAAAAATATAGACAAATAAATTCTAAATTTTGTATGGGAACACAAAATATCCAACTAGCCAAATGAGTTTGAGAAAAAAATAAAGTTGGCAGTATCACATATTCTGATTTCAATTTAAATCAATAATTTCAATTTATATTGCTCAAAGCAATATAGTACAAGCATCAAAATATACATATAGACCAGAATACAGCTTAGAAATGATAAGCTAGCCTTCCACCCAGACCCTGGTCCTTTTGCCTGGGGCAGACCCTTAGCTGGTTTGCTCCTGTGGAAACACCGGATCCTGAGACATCCTAGAGGGACCTACTGCATCCAGAGCAGAGAACACTTAGCTGGTCTGTGCCTGTGGAAACATCTGATCCTGAGACATCCTAGAAGACCTACTGCATCCAGAGCAGAGGGAGCTTAGGGTCACAGGAACACAGAGACATTTGGAATCCGAGGAGCTCTGACACAAGCAAGATAACTGGAAAGACAGACTCCAGTCAGACACAGTGAGCACAGGTAACACTAGAGTCAACCAGATGGTGAAAGGCAAGTGCAAGAACACAAGCAACAGAAACTAAAGTTACCTGACATCACCAGAACCCAGTTCTCCCACCATAGCAAGACCTGGATACCCCATCACACAGGAAAAACAGGACTCAGAATTAAAATCACTTCTCATGATGATGATGGAGGATTTTAAGAAGAACATAAGTAAATCCCTTAAAGAAATACAGGAGAACACAGGTAAACAGGTAGAAGCCCTTAAAGAGGAAACACAAAAATCCTTTAAAGAATTGCAAGAAAACACAACCAAACAGGTGAAGGAATTGAACAAAACCATCCAGGATCTAAAAATGGAAATAGAAACAATAAAGAAATCTCAAAGGGAGACTACTCTGGAGATAGAAAATGTAGGAAAGAGATCAGGAGTCATAGACGCAAGCATCACCAACAGAATACAAGAGATAGAAGAGAGAATCTCATGCACAGAAGATACCATGGAAAACCTTGACACAACAGTCAAAGAAAATGCAAAATGCAAAAAGCTCCTAACACAGAACATCCAGGAAATCCAAGATACAATGAGAAGACCAAACCTAAGGATAATAGGAATAGATGAGAGTGAAGGTTTCCAATCTAAAGGGCCAGTAAATATTTTCAAGAAAATTATAGAGGAAAATTTCCCCAACCTAAAGAACGAGATACCCATAAACATACAAGAAGCCTACAGAACACCAAACAGACTAGACCAGAAAAGAAATACCTCCTCCGTCACATAATAATCAAAACACCAAATGCACAAAACAAAGAAAAAATACTAAAAGCAGTAAGGGAAAAAGGTCAAGTAACATATAAAGGCAGACCTATAAGAATTACACCAGACTTTTCACCAGAGACTATAAAAGCCAGAAGATCCTGGTTTGATATCATACAGACCCTAAGGGAACACAAATGCCAGCCCAGACTGCTATACCCAGCAAAACTCTCAATCACTATAGATGGAGAAACCAAGATATTCCATGAAAAAACCAAATTTGCACAATATCTTCCCACAAACCCAGCACTTCAAAGGATAAATGATGTAAAACGCCAACCCAAGGAAAAAACTACAACCTAGAAGAAGCATGGAAGTAATCTTCCAACAACCCCCCTAAAAAGGTAGCTACAAAAACATAATTACACCTCTAATAACAAAAATAATAGGAAGCAACAATCATTTTTCCTTAATATCCCTTAACATCAATGGACTCAGTTCTCCAATAAAAAGACGGAGACTATCAGACTGGTTACATAAACAGGACCCAGAATTTTGTTGCATACAAGAAATGCACCTCAGTGACAAAGACAGACATTACTTCAGAGTAAAAGGCTGGAAAACAATTTTCCAAGCAAATGGTCCCAAGAAACAAGCTGGAGTAGCCATTCTAATATCAAATAAAATCGACTTTCAACCAAAAGTAATCAAAAAAGATAAGGAAGGACACTTCACACTCATCAAAGGAAAAATCTACCAAGATGAACTCTCAATTCTGAACATCTACGCTCCAAATGCAAGGGCACACACATACATAAAAGAAACTTTACTAAAGCTCAAAGCACACATTGCACCCCACACAATTATAGTGGTGGATTTTAACACCCCGCTCTCTCCAATGGACAGATCGTGGAAACAGAAACTAAACAAAGACACATTGAAATTAACAGAAGTTATGGACCAAATGGATTTAACAGATATCTATAGAACATTTCATCCTAAAGTAAAGAATAACCTTTTTCTCAGCACCTCATGGTACCTTCTCCAAAATAGACCATATAATTGGTCACAAAACAGTCCTCAACAGATACAAAAAGATTGAAATAATCACTTGCATCTATCAGATCACCATGGATTAAGGCTGGTCTTTAATAATGACAGAACCAAGGGAAAACCCACATCCATGTGGAAACTGAACAATGCTTTACTCAATGATGACTTTGTCAAGGAAGAAATAAAGAAAGAAATTAAAGACTTTCTAGAATTTAATGAAAATGAGGAAACATCATACCAGAACTTGTGGGACTCCATGAAAGCAGTGCTAAGAGGAAAACACATAGCTCTAAGTGCCTACAAAAAGAAATTGGAGAGAGCACACATTAACAACTTGACAGCACACCTGAAAGCACTAGAACAAAAAGAAGCAAATACACCCAAGAGGAGTAGGCGTCAGGAAATAATCAAACTCAGGGCTGAAATCAACCGAGTAGAAACAGAAAGAACTATACAAAATATCAACAAAACCAGGAGTTGGTTCTTTGAGAAAATCAACAAGATAGATAAACCCTTAGCCAGACTAACCAGAGAACACAGAGACAGTATCCAAATAATAAAATCAGATCTGAAAAGGGAGACATAACAACAGAAACTGAGGAAATTCAAAAAATCATCAGATCCTACTACAAAGGCCTATACTCAACAAAACTGGAAAATCTGGATGAAATGGACAATTTTCTAGACAGATACCAGGTACCAAAGTTAAATGAGGAGCAAATAAACCATCTAAACAATCCCATAACCCCTAAAGAAATAGCAGCAGTCAATTAAAAGTCTCCCCACCAAAAAAAGCCCAGGAAGATGGTTTTAGTGCAGAATTCTATCAGAACCTTCAAGGAAGACCTAATACCAATTCTCTTCAAACTATTCCACAAAATAGAAACAGAAGGAACACTACCCAATTTGTTCTATGAAGCTACAATCACACTCATACCTAAACCTCACAAAGATCCAACAAAGAAAGAGAACTTCAGACCAATCTCTCTTGTGAATATTGATACAAAAAACTCAATAAAATTCTAGCAAACCAAATCCAAGATCACATCAAAACAATCATTCATCATGATCAAGTGGGCTTTATCCCAGGAATGCAGGGATGGTTCAATATTCGGAAATCCATCAATGTAATCCACTACATAAACAATGTCAAAGAAAAAAAACCACATGATCATCTCACTAGATGCTGAGAAAGCATTTGACAAAATTCAACATCCCTTCATGGTAAAAGTCTTGGAAAGATCAGGAATTCAAGGCCCATACCTAAACATAGTAAAAGAAATATACAGCAAACCAGTAGCCAACATCAAACTAAAAGGAGAGAATTAGAAGCAATCCCACTAAATCAGGGACTAGACAAGGCTGCCCACTCTCTCCCTACCTATTCAATATAGTACTGGAAGTCCTAGCCAGAGCAATTAGACAACAAAAAGAAGTCAAAGGAATACAAATAGGAAAGAAAGAAGTCAAAATATCACTATTTGCAGATGATATGATAATATACTTAAGTGACCCCAAAAACTCCACCAGAGAACTCCTAAACCTGATAAACAACTTCAGCAAGGTGGAAGGTTATAAAATCAACTCAACAAATCAGTAGCCTTCCTCTACATGAAAGATAAACAGGCTGAAAAAGAAATTAGTGAAATGACACCTTTCACAATCATCACAAATTATATAAAATACCTCGGGGTGAATCTAACCAAGCAAGTGAAAGATCTGTATGACAAGAACTTCAAGTCTCTGAAGAAAGAAATTGAAGAAGATCTCAGGAAATGGAAAGATCTCCCATGCTCATGGATTGGCAGGATTAATATAGTAAAAATGGCCATCTTGCCAAAAGCAATCTACAGATTCAATGCAATCCTCATTAAAATACCAACTCAATTCTTTACAGAACTAGAAAAAGAAATTCTCAAATTTATTTGGAACAACAAAAAACCCAGGATAGTGAAAACCATTCTCAACAATAAAAGAACTTCTGGAGGAATCGCCATCCCTGACCTCAAGCTGTACTACAGAGCAATAGTGATCAAAATGGCCTGGTATTGGTACAGAGACAGGCAGGAAGATCAGTGGAATAGAGTTGAAGACCCAGAAATGAACCCACACAACTATGGTCATTTGATCTTTGACAAAAGAACTAAAACCATCCAGTGGAACAAGGACAGCATTTTCAACAAATGGTGCTGGTTCAACTGGAGGACAGCATGCAGAAGAATGCAAATTATCCATTCTTATCTCCTTGTACAAAGCTCAAGTCCAAGTGGATAAAGGACCTTCACATAAAACCAGACACAGTGAAACTAATAGAAGAGAAGGTAGTGAAGACCCTCGATTACCTAGGCACAGGGGAAATGTTCCTGAACAGAACACCAATGACCTATGCTTTAAGATCAAGAATTGACAAATGGGACTTCATAAAATTGCAAATTTTCTATAAGGCAAAGGACACTGTCAATAGGACAAAACGGCAACCAACAGATTGGGAAAAGATCTTTACCAATCTCACATCCGATAGAGGACTAACATCCAATATATACAAAAAATTCAAGAAATTAGACTCTAGACAACCAAATAATCCTATTAAAAAATGGGGTATGGAGCTAAACAAAGAATTCTCAACTGAGGAAATACGAATGGCCGAGAAGCACCTAAAGAAATGTTCAGTATCCTTGGTCATCAGGGAAATGCAAATCAAAACGCCCTGAGATTCCCCTCACACCAGTCAGAATGGCTAAAATCAAAAACTCAGGTGATAGCAGATGCTGGCGAGGATGTGGAGAAGAGGAACACTCCTCCATTGTTGGTGGGATTGCAAGATGGTGCAACCACTATGGAAAACAGTCTGGCGGTTCCTCAGAAAATTGGACATATCACTACCTGTAGACCCAGCTATACCACTCCTGGGCATATACCCAGAAGATTCGCTAACATATAACAAGGACATATGCTCCACTATGTTCATAGCAGCTTTATTTATAATACCAGAAACTGGAAAGACCCCAGATGCCCTTCAACAGAGGAATGGATACAAAAAATGTGGTACATTTATACAATGGAATATTACTCAGCTATTAAAAACAATGAATTTGACAAATTCTTATATAAATGGATGGAACTAGAAAATATCATCCGAGTGAAGTAACCCAATCACAAAGAACATACATGGTATTCACTCACTGATTATTGGATTTTAGCCCAGAAGCTTGAAATACTCAAGATTCAACTCACAGACCACATAAAGCTCATGAAGAATGATGACCAAATAGGGGAGCCTTCAGTCCTTCTTAGAAGGAGTAACAAAATACTCAAGGGAGCAAATATGGAGACACAGTGCAGGACAGAAACTAAGGAGGAGCCGTCTAAAGACCATTCCACCTGGATATCCATCCTATGTGCAGTCACCAAAGGTAGACGTTGATGTGGATGTCATGATGTACATGCTGACAGGAGCCTGATATAGCTGTCTCCTTAGAAGTCTGCAAGAGTCTGACATACTCAGAGGCAGATGCTCACGGCTAACCATTAAACTGATCATGGGGTTCCCAATGGGGAAGATAGAGTAAAGGCTGAAGGAGTTGAGAGGATTCGTGACACCATGAGGAAAGCAACAATACCAACCAACCAGAGCCCCCAGGGTCTAAACCACCAGCCTGGGAGCGCTTAGGGAGGGACCCATGGCTTCCAGCTATATATGCAAGGGAGCTATATATAAGTGGGAGAAGAGATCCTTGGTCCCATGAAGGCTGGAGGTTGTGGGGGGGGATATTCGAGGGTGGGGAGGTGAGGTATGGGGGAGGGTGGGTGGGGGTACACCAAGTGGAGGCAGGAGGAGGGGGAAGGGATAGTGAGTTCCTGGGAGGGAGAGGGGAATTGGGGTAAGGAGAGAACATCGGAAATGTAAATAAAATTTCCAATAAAAAAAAAAGAAATGATAAGCTAACGAGTGCATCGTGAACTAATTTTACTGTGTTACTAAGAAGATGCACTGGACTAGGGTCATCTTTTCAATAAATATGGCAAGAACACTAGCTAGTAACCACATTCAAAAAATAAAATATACCCTTATGTGCTATCACACAGAGAAATAACTTCAAAATAAAGACTAAATGTAAGACCTGAGATATAAAACTCTTGAAACGATATAAGGGGAAAGCTCCTAAATATTGGGCTTTGTAACAACTGTTTTGGAAATTACATCCAGAGTGCAGGCAAAAGCAAGAATACATTCAACTAAAGAGCAAAGCATAGAGAACAATGAAAGAAATAAAGTGGATTCCACAGAAGAAGCTACATTAGCAAACCACACAGCCAGTAAGTTGTTAATGTCAGAAGCACAAGAGAAACTCATTACTTCAATTATATACATATGTGTGTGTATGTATGTATGTATGTATATATATAAAATACAAATATATATTGTAATTATGGAGAGAGAGAGAGAGAGAGAGAGAGAGAGAGAGAGAGAGAGAGAGAGAGAGAGAGAGAGAGAGAGAATGGGTTAAGCGTGCAAATGGGACCTGAGTAGGATTTTCCCAAAGGAAGTACCATGGCCACAGGTGCATGGAAAATGCTTGGTATCACTAGCCCTTGGGAGATGTAAGAAAAATACCAGTGGTCTGCCATGGTTTGCATGGATAGTTTAAAAAAAGCAAGAGGGTGGCTATGGTTGTCATGTGGCATACACCAGTAATCCCAGCACTAGTAAAGCGAAGGCTAGTCTGAGTTACACAATAAAACTCTGGGGAAAATAAAAGGATGAAGTTTGGTGGGGATGTGAAAAAATATTTCTGGTGAGAGTAAAAACTGGGGAAGTTCTTCAATAAATTGCTGACAGAACTGCCTTACGATTCTTTAATATCTGTTGAACAAATGCATAGCCACACTCATAAAAGTCCACCTAAATTAAAGTTGCATTGCATGACCTACCATACACCTTATATTCCCTGTGGCATCGCTCACAGGAGCTGCAATACAGAAACACTCTGGGTATACATCAAATTATAAGTGGATAGATGGTGACATATATACGTGATAGAACACGATGCAACTTTCAGAAAGAGGATGTTGCCATTTACAAAAGTATGAGGACATCCTGGAGTACATTATATCAAGGGAAACCAGACTTGATACATCTTGGACACATGGTAAGGTGATTTTACTCTTTGCTTAGATCTGATAAGATGACTACAGTCATCAGAGTGAAGGAAGATACCTGTTGTCTGGTCCTTTCAGTAAGGATGTTCTGTTCTCTCTATGAACTGTCAGACCTGAGCACCTTTTATTGTCTTTGAAAGAAAATCTTGTAACAATAATCATATTGATTCTTAAGTTGAAATGAATTCACAAGTCACTGTTGTTTTTATGTCCTGTGTGTTCTGTCCTGTATTTCATCCTGGATTTGGAGATGTGGCACATTCTGAAATGACCTACTTTGAGGGGGACTCATTAGCACGTTACATAGTAGCACTTTCTCTACTTTCCATAGCATTTTCCACATTAACCTTATTTGCTGTAATGGATTTGTGCTTTATTAAATAGTGAAAATGGCACTTTATATAATAGAAGATGAGTTAATTTTCCACTGTACTGAAGTGTCTAATGGGAAGGTTTTGCTTTCAAATTGGCATTATGAGGATATGGATTTAAAAAAACGATGGACTCATGATAATGACAGCAGAAAGCTTATTCTTTTTTAACTGTTCATGCTGCACACTTGATTGAACTCCTCAGAGTTTGAAGATTCTTGGGTTAACCTAAATAAAACCTTGTGCTTATTTTATTCAGTTTTCAAATTTTGGTTTCAAAGACTTCTTCAAACCATTATTATGTTGCCATTTGTTTTGGAATTTTGAGGCTTTGAATTCTTATCATTTTTGGAGATATGATATATTTTGTTGCTCTTATAGTTAAAAGGCATATCAATGCAAATGTTTAAACACCTGGTGTACTTTTCAATTTTTTATTTAACTTTGTTTATGTGTATGTCTGAATGCCTGCTTGTCCATTTGTGAATTTGTGAATGTAGTGCTTCAAGAGGCTAGACTGGGCATCAAATCCTCTGGGGCTAGTGTTGCAATGCTTGTGAGCTGACCTTGCTGTTACTGGACCCAGATCCTCTGTAAGAATAGCTTTCAAAGTGCTACTAGAAATCAAAGTTTTTAATTGGATAGAAAATAAAATTGGAAACATAAAGCATACTAATACTCCTTTACAATGAAATGAGTTTATTATGCATTTTATAATTCATCTGTATAATGTGTGTATACATATATTAGTATATACATTAGTGCAATGATATATTTAACATAATATACTGTAATATGCACTTAGACATATTTTTTCATGTATACATATAAACTACAAGAAATGTATAATCTGTGTAACAACATTCTATGTATATTTATGTATACTGCTATTCCTGTATGAAAATAATGATATATAATTCCTTTCCAATATACTGTTTCTTTTTCAAGAAAGGAGTGAATGTCCAAAAGTAAGACATGCTTAGGGAAAGCAATACTGAAAAGTCAAATGCAGTCAAAAGGAATTATACAGCTTTGCCCTCTTTGCTCATCATTAGGAGTAGTTGTCATAAATTCTCAGGGACATGCATGGCCATGCACAGGATGATTATATTGTTACTGACCCTGGCTTTTCACATATCACTTAATGAAAGGTACCTTCTCCATATCACTATTTCTCCTCAAATCTCTCTGAGGCCGAACAGTATGGTCCTTCTGATCAGTGTAGGTAACTTGAGGGTTATTATACACCTACGAAGGAGAAACATCCCTTTAGAAAAAAGTATTTGAATATATGCTAATATAAGTGGCCTCCTGTTCATCTAGAATGAGCTGTTTACTTATGAGAGAGTAGAAAGAAAATGAACGATTTCTAATCTGGGTCAGAAATGAGATAGTGGTTGAAGAAAACGATGTCTGTGCCTGTCCTATTATCTGCTTGTGGAAAATGACCTTTGAGTTATCGACCTGTGCCTCCAGCTGACAATGATTATCATTATGTCTTCCTGATCTTAGAAAAGTTATAAATCCCTGTGGATGGTTATTGTTGCTTTCTGTATTTTGTGAGCCAGAATCGTATGTTTTCTTAATGACCCAATGCCAAGCTGAGGTGAATTGCTTTTTTCAGAGTAGTCTCAGGTTTCAAAGATGATTGTTTTATGAATTTTAATGACTTTTTCAACTATCAAATCTTACCTTATTACTGTGGACCCTTTAGTTGAATTTTCACCAGTTTACAGCTTCTATCTATCACAATTTGTGTCTTACTGTGATAGACTTTGCATCTCTCTGACAGACACACAAGGGGAACCCCAAGAGAAGATTTATTTTTGCTCATGGTTTCAGAGGTTTCACTCTCCATGAGGTGACATCCAGAGAAGAACTTTATTAATCATTTATGTGCCTCTGAACTCAGTCTGGTGAACAAGTTAGATGAGTCAAATTTATCGGCAGTATAATTAGTTTTAATAAAATAATTTTATACCTGAATTCATGTTGTTAAAAAAAAATTCAGTGGAGTGAAAATATTAGTTTATCTCATTATTTGATCTTATTTATTTATTTACTTATTTGTTTATTTATTTAAAAGATTTATGGTTTGGGGGTTTTTTCCTTTTAGTTGTGTGTATTCATGTTTGTTTGCAGGAGTATATGCAGGTGAGTACGGGTATCCCAGAGGCCAGAGGCAAGGGCAGACATTGGGAGTGCAGTGTTAACCTGTGCTAGGAACTGAACTCAGGTCTTTCTGAAGAGTAGCAATAGCTTAGCTACTGAAATATCCTTTTTTTTCATATATTTTTGATTATAAAACACTTCAAGGAACATGGAGTGAAATAGATAGAGTCTGTATATATAGAGTCTTAGTTTGTAAGAAACTAGACAAGTTGCTGATAGCAAGTCATTACTTTCAAGAGTAATCATTGATCAGTAGTATTTAATGCTCCTAGTATCTGTCTTGAATTTCTGGAGCCTGTATTATATTTTTGTGAAGTTTCCTCTTATTTATCCAGATATATTCTTTTGATTGATGACTTTAATTTTGATTTAATTTCAGAGAAATGAAGACGGCTATGATATTCCAATAATCTAGAGTTAAATGCATTTTTTATGGTTGACTTTTATATAATATTGCTGAGGTAGATTAGTGTAAGGTTGATGTGTATCATTTAAATATATGAATACTGTTGCACTAAATATATACTTGAACACAGAGTGATTATAAACTTATTTAGTACAATTACATTTGTAAGAATTCCTTTAGGTGTTCCATGTGCTCTGAGAACGTTGAACAAGTAAGACATTGAGTCTGATTGTGTTTAATGAATGTGCCCTTTTTCTAGCTAGTGTGTGTCTGTGTATATATGCATGTTTTGTGTATAGGAGTGTGGATACATGTAGAGGGCAGGGGAAAACCTCAAAAATTGTTCTGGTGGGTGGCATCTACCATTTAAAAATATGTTTTAAATATTTTCAAGCAATATATTTTGTTGGCATTCTTCGCTCACCCCAGATCTTCTTATATACTCTGCCTTTCATGTGGACTTCATGTTCTCTATCTCAGAAAAAGGAAAGACTGGAAGAAAACCAAGCCAAATCAAACCACCTCCACCCCTCCCACAAGAACATAAAGCATATGGAGACCAGACAAGAAGAGTCATATTCAAGGTAGAAAGGACTTTAATTAAGGCCCACTTCATGAGATGGGACCCCTACATGACCCTATCTGGGTGACTAAAAAACCAGAGACTATAATGATCCAGAGATCTAGGGTAAACCCAAAATATTGGTCTTAAAACAATAAAAATATAACAGAAATTTTCCTAATGATAATCTGCTTTACTGACAGATCAGTGCCTTATTCAGCCATCATCAGAGAGGCTTCCTCCTACAACAGATGTGAACAAATACAGAAACCTAATGCTAGACGTCACACACATGAAGACACACACACACACTGAGGGTGGGGGAGGAGAGAGAGAGAGAGAGAGAGAGAGGAGAGAGAGAGAGAGAGAGAGCTGTTTAGAACACACAACCCTAAACTAAATGAAATATCTCCATTAATTGCCTCCCCTTAGAGCTCAAAGAACCCCATAGAAGAGGCAACAAAGGAGTTGAGGAGAGAGAGAGATAGAGGACAGAATAGTAGATCCTGTAAAACAACTTAAAAAAGCTCATATGAACTAACAGAGATTGAAGCAGCAAGCAAATATCCTACAGGGGTCTGCTCCAGGTCCTCTACACATATACTATAGCTTTTGGTTTAGTACTTTTATGGGACTCTTGAATGTGTACATGAGTGGGTCTCTGATTATTGTGCCTTCTCTTGAGGCTCTTTTATTTTTCTGTTGACTTGGTTTGTCCAACTTCAATATGATGTATTTTGTTGTTGTTGTTTTATTTTATTATATTTTATCTTATTATGTTTTGGTATTATCTCTTAGTATAGAGCTGTGTGTGTACACAAAGTTCCACAATTCAACAAGAAGCTATTTGCAATTGATAGCTGCTGGATCTAGAATCTAGCAATCTAGGAATCTAGGCATCTAGGCATCTAGGGATCTAGGGACCTAGGGACCTAGGGATCTAGGGATCTAGAAATCACAAAATCTAGGGAATCACAGATCTAGGGAGTAGATCATGACAAGAGATCAGGTGTAGAGGAATGGAGAGGAGTGGAGGAAGGGGAAACAGTATTTAGATTACGTTGTATGAAAAAACTCCCTGTTTAATAAAAGGGGGCTGGGAACTACACTTTTGTTGGTCTTGAGAATGAAGGCTTCTCTAAAGTATCATGACCCAGTGACACTCCATTTTAATAAAAACGAACGTTCTCTCATCCAGAAGGTATCAATTGCAAATAGCAACTTCTTTAGTTGTTGTACTTTGTGTTCACTTCTCCTCTGGATTTTGTCTGGTTTTAACTTGCACATGCTGCCACAGTCTGTGGGTCTCCATCATATGTGCATCAATCAGGCACTGTCTGGAAGACACTGCTTCCTTGGAGCCATCCACCAACTCTAGCTCTTACGCTCTTTCTTTTCTTCTTTGCATAAATCCTGGAGTCTTGGATCGAGGAATGTAATATAGTTATCCTATGTAGGGCTGATTGCTCCTAAATGTCTCTCTGTCTGCACGTTTTCCAGTTGTGCATTTCTGTTAATTCCAATTTACTGCAAGAAGAAGTTACTCTGATGAGGCCTGAGCAATGTACTAATCTACGGGTATAGCAGTAATTTTATTAGCAGTTGTTTTATTGTTATATTTGTTTAGCAGAATAATAGGAATAGATTTTCCCCTAGGATATTGGTCACACCAGGCTAAAGTTCTTGGCTTCATAAGAGTTGTCAGTTATAGGTTCCATCATCTAATCAAAGTGTAATTGGTTACTTCCATAATATTTGTGCCACTATGTTCCAATGTATCTTGCAGGCAGTCCACTATTGGAGCTCACATAGTTCGTGGCTGGGTGAAACTGATAAATACTTTTCTCCTTCAATAGCAAGTATTGTAACTTCCAGCACCAAGAACACCAGTCAATAGGAGTGAAGCTTCTAGTTGGACACCAGCTTTATTGCTCCATGTTCAATGATATAAGTATGTGGTATCTTCAGCAATTTGTCTTACTGTCAGCATATGGAGGCAGTAACGGGTGGTATTGGTAATAGCCTGTAATATCTAAGCACAGTCTGTGAGAACTCTTTGGTCAGTGCATTGAAAGTATGCAATCCATTTCTGGTAACATTTGTTGGATTTTACTCAGAAGCATGTAATGTCTAGTTGGAACATTATCTCCTCCATTTTACTGTTTCCTTATTTACATTCTTCTTATAAATGTGTATATTTTAGGAAGCTAGTAGGTCTTTATACAGCTTTCCAAAAGGTCATCAGTGTTAGTTTTCCCTTCCTGTAGAACCTTTTTTACTCTGCCTTTCCATCACAATCCTACGAACCCTTCTATTTTAATGTCCCCGTTATATTACAAAGCTATGCTTTATTTCCTCTTCTTTAGAAAAGACTCTTTTTTTTTTCCTGGTCCCTTACTTGTTACCTAATCTCTGTGGTTATTCTAAATAAAACATTCAATCTAAAGCTTAAAAACTTACATCCAAATAGAAGAAAAAACATTCAATGTTTGTGTTTTGGGGTTTAAGTTACCTCACTTAAGATGATTATTTCTATCTGCATCAATTTGCTTGCAATTTCTATTTTTATTAGCTGAATAATATTCTTTTCTGAAAACACAACTCATATTTTCATTATCCATTCATGAGTTGGTAGATATAAAAACTGTTTCTAATTTCTGGCTATAATTAATAGAACAGAAACACGTATGATAAAGTATCTATGTGATAAGACATAGATAGGGTCCATTGGGTACATGCCTAAGAATGGTAAAGCTGGATCTCATGGTAGATCTATTTTCAGCTTTTTTGGAGAACATCCACACTTATTTCTATAGTGACTATACCAGTTTGCACTCCCTTCAGAAAAGGAAAAATGTTCCGCTTTCCTTGTACACTTGCCAGAATCCATTGTCATTTGTTTATTGATCTTGGCCATTCTGAGTTGTGCAAGATGAAATCTCAACGTAGTTTTAATTTGCATTTCCCTGATGGCCAAGGATGATGAACTCTCTTTAGTGTTTCTCAGCCATTGAGTTTTATCTTTTGTGAACTCTCTGCTTAGTTCTGTACCCCATTTTTAATTGGGTTATTTGTTTTCTTGATGTTAAGTTCTTTTTTGAATTATTTGTTTATTGTAGATACTGATCGTCTGTTAGATGTATAATTGGTAATGATTTTTTCCCAATCTATAAATTGCTTGTAAGAGTGTAGCCTGTGCTGTACAGGTACTTCTTAGCTTTATAAAGTCCTATTTATCAATTGTTGGTCTTAATACTTGTGCTTTCTATTGGTATCTTCTGTTTGGAAAGTCCATTCCTGTGTCAGTGAGTTCAAGCCAATTCTTTAGTTTCTCCTTTGTCATATTTAGGGTATTTGGTCTTATTCTGAGGTCCTTGATCCATTTGGATTTAAAGTTTGTGCAGATGTAGATCTATTCAATTCTTCTTTGTGTAACCACCTAGTTTGGCCGGAACTACTTATTGAATACACCATGCTACTTTTCTCCAATTTGTATTTTTGGCTTTGTTGTCAAAAATTAGCTGTCTGTAGAAGTATGGACTTGTTTTCATTTCTTCAGTTCTGTTTCATTGATCAATGTGTCTGTTTTATGCTAATATCATGACCTTTTTTATTACTATTGCACTGTAATACAACTTGAAATTTGAGACAGAGATACTCCCCATGTTTTATTTTGTCCAGGAGTATTTAGCTAGCCTGTTATTTCTTTATGTTACCATATGAAGTTTAAGACTGTTTTTCAATTTCTGTCAGGAATTGTGATGGAATCTTGATGCAGATTTCATTAAATCTATAGATTGTTTTGGTTAGATGACCATTTCACCATATTTATACAACTGATCCACGAGCATAGGAGATCATTACATTTTCTGATATCTTCCTCAATTTCTTTCTTCAGTGCCTTAATGTCTTAAAGTGTTTTATTATGCAAGTTGTTTGCTTATGTGAGGAGAGCAAAAAAGAAAGAAAGAAACGGAGACAGAGACAGAGATAGAGATAGATACAAGAGATATTGCTAAAGGAACTGTTTCCTGATTTCTTTCTCAGTATGTTTGCATTAAGGTTACTGATCATTGTGTATTTTTATTATACTTCTCTGAAAGTATTTATTAGCTAGAGAAATTTCCTAGAAGATTCTTTTATGTATAGAATAATATGATTTGCAAGTAAGAATACTTTGACTCCTTTTTCTACTTGTATCCCATTGCTGTTCAATTGTCTTATTGATCTAACTAAGTATGGAGAGAATGAACATCTTTGTTTTACCAATTTAGATGGAAAAGTTTTGGGTTTCTTTTCATTTAGAATGATGTTGGCTCTGGGTTTGCTATAAATTCCTTTTATTACATTGAGATATGTACCTAGTATTTCATCTCTAAGAGTTTTATTATAAAGGGATGTGGTATTTTGTCAAAGACCCATTCTGTATCTAAGGAGATAATCATATGATTTTGTCTGTTATCCTGTTTATGTGATGGATTGCATTTTTTGATTTCTATATGGTGAACAATCCTTGCATCTCCGGGATGAAGCCAATTCTATTATGACAGATGCCCTTTTGAGTTTGTTTTTGAATTGAGTTTGGAAGTATTTTTTTTTTGAATATTTTTGCATCTATAGTCATACAGGACATTGGCCAATAATTTTCTGTTTTGTTGAATCTTTGTTTGGTGGTTTTACTATCAGAGTAATAGGACCTTTATCAAATAATTTGGAAGTGTTTCTTCAGTTTCTACTTTTCAGAATAACTTAGGATTACTGACATATAAATCTTTAGATATCAGTCTCCTAAACATTATGGGATGGAATTCACTTTTTCTGGATGATAAGAAATAAAATGTAATTAACATAAGATAGACAGGGCTAGAATGTAACTCAACCTGTAGAGTGCTTGCCCAGTATTTACAAAGACCTAGGTTCAATCTTCAGCATCACATAAATTGGGTGTTATGATGTACACTTGTCATAGCACTCAAAAGCAAAGCATTTCAGAGAATAAATAATCCAAGGTTATCCTTGGCAAATAAAAGCCAGTTCAAGAATAGTCTGGACTACATTAAGTCCCTGTATTTTGATAAAACTATCCTAGGTAGGGTTACTATTTCTGTGATGAAACACCATGAGAACAGCGACTTGAAGAAGACAAGGGTTCTTTGTCTTATACATCCATTTCACTGTTCATTAGTGAAGGAAGTCAGGATAGGAACTCAAGCTAGGCAGGAAACTGGAGGCAGAAGCTGATCCAGGAGCCATGGAGCACTGCTGTTGGGTGGTTTGTTCTCTATGGATTGCCTATTTTCTTATGGACCACCAGTCCATGGGTGGCCTCACCCACAATGGCTCATTCCCCATCAATCACCAATTAAGCCAATGTCCTACAGGCTTGCCTGCACTGATTTTTATGGAGGCATGTTCTCAATTAAGGTTCTTTTGTCTCAGATGACCTTAGCTTGTATCAAGTTGGCATGAAACTAGCCAGCACTAAAGCAAACCAAAACAAACAAGAAAAGCCAAGAAGGTGAATGATTTTTGTTTAATTCTAAAGACAAGTCTTTTTTTTCCCCCAGAAACTAAAATCTAAGGCTGACTTGGAAAATACTACAGCCTTTTTCTATAGTATTGTGGTTTTTCTGTTTTATCTTTTTTTTTCTATGTATAATAATTTTCCCATCTTACTTAGTAGCCAGTATGATTTTTTTTCCCTCAGTGTAACTTGTCTTTTGAAAGAACAGATATTATAGAAATCTCTGAAAAGAACTTGTTTTCCTGTCCTTTTGGACACTACCAACATTTGGCTTTCTGGTTTATAATAATTACTACAGTACATCAGGTGTTGGCACAGTCTCTTCTGTGGCCATTTGGATTGTCCCAGTTGCTCTTTAAACAGAAATGTGAATTCTCATACAAACATTTCTTTGGAATTTGTGATAACAACATTGAAAACTGTTGACCTCAATGTCAAAGAAAATTCATTATTGAATCAAAACATCTAATCATGACTAATATTTAAAATATTGAAAAGATGCTCTATAAAACTACCTTACTGAGTTGAATGCTTCAGAAAATCTGCATGGACAGTAAACATAATTTTTTTCCATGACGAAAAAATGTATATGGGGAATCAGATTGACATAGTTTAAAACAATGTTCATTTCTTTAACTAGTGTTTTTAAGTCAATAAGATGGTGGTCATATCCTTCCGTAAAGAAGGAAGTAGAACTATCCAATATCTCTGATTTCATATAATCTCCTTGCTGCTTGGATCATCTCTGGATGGGAAAGGGAAGCCTGGTTTTCTTCTTGAAATTCAATATTTCCCTGGAGCCTGACAGACTAGTTCCTGGCACTCAGTCTGTCATCCTCGATTTATATATCAACCAATCTCACTTTGTTCCAAGAAAATGATTAAATTGCCTAAGTCATAATTTCATTTGGGTTTAACAATTTAAACTATGCTGTCACTCGTGTCCTTGTCATTCAGATAATTTCACAACTATCTAATGTTGTGTGTTGCCATGTTTTCTGTTTTAAAATCAAGTACTATGATGTTGTCTCTGCCCTCCAGGAGTTTATAATCTTAAGATTTTTTTTCTTCCAGAAAGCTTGCAAATCCCTATGAATTTTGAATTTTTTTTTAGTTTTTCCTTAAAGTTCTATCTCAAATATTTTATCTTTAATTGGAAGAACAAGATATAGTACCAGTATGTATAATGTGTGTCTCTGTGTGTATACATATATGCACAGGTGTGTGTTTATGTATGTATATATGTCCTTGAGAACATGCATCTGCCATACCAGTAAGTGCAGATACATGTTTGTGGGGCTGGTCAGACTTTGATAGGTTATGCTTGTTAGACCATGAAGACATGGTAGTAACAATTTTATAATACTCTATTAATAACGTGAAGTCAACTCAATGCTTTGGCCAGCATATCAGTCTTAATCATATACAAATTGAGAGTGCAGAAGATACCTTTCCCTTTTTGTCCACAGACTAGCTAGATATCAGCTTACTCCAGTAGCTCTCATGTGGATGGCAGCCAGTCCCTTCTTCTTCCCTGCCATGGAGGTACAGAGCACAAGGCACTAGTAATTTTAAACAGAATCAAGCTAGAAGTGATCTGAAGGATTTTTATTTTTATCTCAATGTCTTCTCAAACACAGCCATCTTCAGACGGCACACATTACTGATAACTGTTGTACTTGTCTTTCTTTCTAAACAAGTCACCCGCATGCAGTTTCCACTTGAAGGTCCTGGGGGAATAGCTTCTTATCTCTGTGCATGTGATAACCTACTTGCTGCTGAAGCTGGCCCAGGCTCTCCCTTCTCTTTGGCAAGTTTATTTATCCTTTTCCCAACTCTGACATTCCTAGCTCCAGCTGCCAGGATAGGCCTGGTGCCTTTCTCAGAGTAGATTAGTTTGCATTCTACAGGATTAAAAAGGTTTAGAGAGCAACTGAGAGTTGGCAAAAAGAGCCTGAGTTGTTTAGAAATGTCAAAAAAAAAAAAAAGGCTGCCAGATTTCTGAAGGAAGAAAATGGAAGGATAGATGGAGGCACCTTTAAATCAGGCTTTAGCAGACAAAATGGTGAGAAAACAGCAGCCAGGACCTTTAAGAAAACAATCTTCTTATGTGTTGAGAAAGGAGGAGGGTGTGGTGAAGTAGACAGAGAATGATGCTTTTTGACAAGGAGTTGAGAATTTTCAAATTGGACAGTTTCTGGTATCATACTCCAAACTTAATCATACTCCAGTTAATCTTGTGGAAACCAGCTCTGGGAGAAGACAAACCGGAGCAGTGGTGTTGAAGGGCACTGTACTCTTCCATTACACCTGATGCTTGTATTCTTATTTCTTTGATGATTCAAAGAAAGGGGTGGTAGGGGGGGCTTTTGTCTTTGATGTGCTTTCTCAGAGAAAGGGGACAGGTATCAGCTCAGAGAGAAGCCTTGATCTCCCAGAAAGTCTGTGCAGGTGACAAAGGAAATGAAGAAAGCTGATTTCAGTGCTATGTCTTCCATGTGTCCAGCAATGGCTCCTGAGAACAAAGAGAAGTCACTGTCTCTGAAACCCCAAAAGGCTGGGTTAGGCATGAGAAAAGAATCAGAACATGTCTACTCCACTATATGTGTGAAAGGATTGCAAACTGTTTGACCATGTTTTCTGCCTTCACTAGGGAGCAGCCTTGAAGAGGAGAGACACAGTGTGAAAAGAAAGAAAAGGGATGAAAAATGGTCATTGATGTTAGAAACTTGGCACAGCCTTCCTTGGGGTTTGGCTGGACTTGAAGTGAAATGCTTAAGTCTATTGGGAGACCTCCACAGGAATAGTGTGTGTGTGTGTGTGTATGTGTGTGTGTGTTAGTATACAGGTGTGGTTGTGTGAGGGTGTGGGTATGTGTATGTGAGTACAGGTACTCAAAGAGGCTAGGCACACTCTATCACTTCAGCTGGAACTACAGATCACTCTGGTTTAGGAACCAAACTCAGGTCCCCTCCAAGAACTCTGACCTTCGGAGTTGTCTCTTCTGCCCAAGAATTAACTTCTACCAAGCCAAAAGCCAGCATTCTTATGAGCTAATTCTCCAGCTCTAACACCCCTTGATGCTTGTTTTTTTTTTTCCCCAAAGGCAAGCAGAAAGAATGGAGTTTGAGACTTCCCTATGGTTGGCTAAAGACCGTGAATCCTCCCTCAGGTATCAGCTGTCAGGCAGTTAGTCAAACTTAGTTTCTCCATTTATCATACAGGTAGGAGTGGTTAACCCTGTGAGTTCAGAGTTCCTTTAAAAGACATACAATTCACTTATTAAACTCACACCTCTACTTTTAGCAGCTCAGCTTATCCCCATGCTTATCAGAATATGCCCTGTTTCAAGGCATTGCTAAAATAGATGACATCATACTTATTGGCTTGCATTAGTGATTGAGCTGCCATTGAGATCAGAAGCCCATGTCAGGGCCATCTGTAGATGTAGTACCAATCAACAGGCAACCTATTCAAGTGCATCCAGGATAATTACTCTAGGAGAGAGATCCTTAGGGGATGTTCATGTACTTCCTGTTTGAAAGCAAGGGATGGAGTTTAACCTCTCTGGAGAATATTCAAAGCTTCTTAGACTCTTTCTCCCACCTCTGCTTTTCCCTTCTCCATCGAATTCCTCCTAACAGTTGGTGCATACTGAGCCTTGCTTTTATGCCCCTTTACCCTGACTGCTCTCTTCAGATATTTCAATCTTACTTCATTATTTGCATGTGTGCATCAAAACACAAGCAATCAAACATAGCCCAGGAAAGCCAAGTTCTCCTACAATTTACTCATTGATTAAAACTTGAGTGATAATTCCATGCATCCTAGACTGGACCAGAACTTGCTATCTTGAGCCAGTGTTGAACTCTCTGTGTCCCTGCACCAGGGACCAGACCAGGCTTCTCTACACACAATAATGTTACACAAGCATTTATATCAATAACTTCCAATTATGTGAGCTAAACAAAGGAAGTCATACTTCCTTGGGTCATTCATAATATCATCCTAGCTCTTTTTTAAAAGGGTGTTTCAATTTCTCCAATGTAATTTGCATTGTTCTATCTTTATGAATTCTTATCCTATTTCCTATGGGTGTGTGTGTGTGTGTGTGTGTGTGTGTATGTGTGTGTGTGTGTGTTACCATGCAGGTATATGTGACAGCTATAGATTGCCAGCTAGGTATCACCTCATCGCTTTCTACTTTGTTTCAGTGTTTGCTTTAGATTTGTTTTTGAGACAGGGTCTCATTATGTAGTCCTAGATAGCCTAGAGTCCAGTAAATATAGATCATTTTGGTTTTAAATGATGTCATCTATTTTAGCAATGCCACCTTTTCTGTCTCTAAATGCTGGGATGAAATGTGTGTGCTACCTTAATGCCTGGGGTGTGTGTGTGTGTGTGTGTGTGTGTGTGTGTGTGTATATATATATATATATATATATATATATATATATGCAAGATCTCTTACTAGTCTTGTAGCTTGCTATTTCAGTTAGTATTGCTTGGCAAGGAGTCCTAGAATCCACATGTCTCCACCTTCCAGTGTTGAGGGTATAGACATGTATCACCACATATAACTTTCCTGTGGATTCAGGAGACCTAAACTCAATGTTAATGTTTGTGCCATAAGTACTTTAGTCACTCTGCCACCTCCTCAGCTCCATCCTGTTTTCACCACAATGGCATCTCAGTACAGCTGAGTGTTATCAGATCCAGACTCCATTCTACTGGTAAAAGGCTTCATAGGGGAGAAAACCTTTTTCCCTAAAATCACGTTAGGATATAACCTACAGCACAATGGTACACTGATAATTATAGAAAACTAGACAAATGGGAATATGTTCTGAGGGCTCCTAACTCTTTTAGTAATCATCAGGGTGTTCTCTGAGAAGATTCTCAAGTAGAATCATCAGCTTATAAAACTGAAAAGAATGGGAGGAGATTGACTATATCCTGAGTCCTGAAAAACATACTAAGAACATCAGTTCGTGAAGAAGAAAATGCATGGATTAGTACGAGTTAAGGAGAGAAATAGAGAAGCTAAGATCACCCTAGTTTGAAGCCCAGTGCAATAGGTTTTTTCTTTATTTCTGGAAATCCAACAAGAGTCTGCGGTTTATTTTAACTTGCTTTCTGATGACTCAAGTCACAGGCTCCAGATTTATGTTCCACCAGTTTGCAGATTCCTGGGCCCTTAGCTGAGAGACTTGGTTTACATGCGTGTTTGATTCAGTATAATATGTGGCCTTTTGGGGCTTAAATAAAAACAACCAATTCCTGCATTGAACAGTGGTAGAAATACCCAAAGTCAGATGAGGGAGACAACAGGGCATGTTACCCTTGGTTTTACTTTCTAGAAGTTTCTGAAGAACACAGGTCTGAATAACCTGTGTTATACCACCAGCAAGAAAGATGGAGAAGTCATCTGTACCTTCAAAACTGAAACTGACAGGATTTCAAAATGTGCTTCTAAAGTACATCAGCTGGATGGCCAACTCTCTATATTCTCACAGTGCTATTACCAAACAATTCAATTTCCTTCCATAAGCCTTATTATTAGCCGGGCGGTGGTGGCGCACGCCTTTAGTCCCAGCACTTGGGAGGCAGAGGCAGGTGGATTTCTGAGTTCGAGGCCAGCCTGGTCTCCAGAGTGAGTTCCAGGACAGCCAGGTCTACACAGAGAAACCCTGTCTCGGAAAAACCAAAGAAAAAAAAAGCCTTATTATTTTACTTTAAAGGTTTTAAACTAGCACAGGCAATACTAGAGTACATTGGGGCATTTTCAAACAAAATTGTTTTGTTGATTCTCTTCCCTTATTGTTTCCCCCATCTGCCTTTGGATACTTCTACCCCTTTCACAAGCTGTCTCTACTGTCATGTCATCTGTACACTATTGCCCTCCCAGAGTCTGCTTCAACATCTCTTTTCCCATTTGGTGGTCACTGTACTAATTACTAGCTTATATACTCTCTATAGACATTTTTAACTTAATAGTTTTATTTTTGAGTACTTCATTCATGAGCATTGTGTTAATATTACTCTATCTCATCCTCCCCACCCAACTTCTCCAATGCCCCACATTTCAAAACCTCTTCTATAGTCATTATTGTTACATATATAATCATATATGTGTATGCATATGTATTTGTATATATAACCTAATGAGTCCATTTAGCTTAGTTCCTATGTACATGTGTTTGGGACTGACTACCTAGAATTAGTTAATGTATGTGAAGCTTCTGTCTTGAGGAAACTGATTATTCCTCTCTCAGCAGCTGTTTATCACCTGTAGCTCTTCATTTAGGGGTGTCACCTTGTAGAATTTCTCCCATCCACATAGACATGACTAATGTTATTCTTGCATGATTCAGGCAGTCATATTGTTGATAGTTCATGAGTGCATTGATTCTTGTAATGTTTTGGGGACACTATCTCATAGCATACTACAGGTTTTCTGGCTTTACAGTCTCTCCATGACCTATTCCATAATTTCCCATGAGCCTTAGGAAGAGATTGAATTATAGATGTATCAGTTGGGGTTGGATACTTCAGAGTCACTTATTCTTGTATTTTGACCACTTTGGAATCTCTAAAACAGTATCCATCTATTACAAAGCAAAGCTTCTTTGATAAAACCTAGAGCTTATCACACTAGGCTGGAGCATAGGATGTGTGACACAGCCTGGTCTGGAGTTGGATAGGAGTCCAACAGACACCGTAATAACTTCTTCAGCAAATCCTACCGGCGTGCGCCACCACAACCGGCCCGTAATAACTTCTAAGATAAATAGTATGAGGATTCATAATTAACAATTGTGGTCATGGAAGGACTGAAGTTCAGAAGGGAGAAGTGAACAAAAGCCTCAGTCCTGGTGAAGACAGGCAGTCAGATCTTGCATGAGTCTCACACAAAGCCTCTCTCTGTATCTGCAGATAGGTTCACAAGCTAGGCTCGGCAGTGTCCCAAACAAAACCGAACCATGGAAGCTGAATGACAGTTTAAACACATGACACTAGGGCACAACTGTGTCCTTGAGCATTCACATGAATGAGCCAAGCAGTTTATGGAGGAAAAAAAAAGTTCAACACTACTCTTCTAGTCCTCCAATTTTCCTATATCTACTATGCACATTAGGTATTGATTCTTGATGAAGTTCTGAAGCAGAAATGAAAGGTCAGTAAAATCAGTACTGCATCTAATAAAGTATCTTTTATCTGCTCAACAGCTGCATAAGACCAAATCAACCAAAGGGGTTGTATAAATGAGAGAAGTGCCTTAGAGACTTATACCTCACTGAGGTGATATTGGCAGTGGATAGACAATTGCAGGTGGATGCAGAATCATTGTTTTTTATTTGTTTTGTCTTATTTTATTTTTACTATGTTGCCAGTAGTTGTTTTCCATGCACTGGTGGGTTGTCTTCCACACATGTACATGTAGGTAGCACTAATTGAACTTAGAAGATCATACAAGAAAGGACAATAATTTTTAAGAGATATATATTGGGGGTGATACGGGGCATTTGGAAAAGGGAAATGTGGTAGATGTGATTGCATTTCATTGTATAAGTACATGAAATTATTCAGAAGAAAGAAAAGTTTATAATTAAAAAATAAAGTATCTTCTTGTTCTAACTATTATTTTCTTATCTTTGTTTTTATCTAGGTTCTATATTCTTCCAAATGTCAGATTTTGACTTGAGGAGGAACAAAGAGAAAAAGAAACCACCCCAGTTCTCTTGGAAAATGATTTTGGGTTGAAGGATTGTTTTTATTTTCTGTAAAATTGAGATTTAAAATATAAACCTGGAAAATATGAATTTACGGGGATGCCCAGTAGTGTGTCTGGCTAGTGCAGAGGTTTGCTAATGGCTGCTGGTGTCCAGACACTAAATCGAGCTATCATGTTGATCCAGAATCTACAGTTGTGAGGGCTGCCATAGCAATGGGCCACAAACTAGGTGACTTAAGCAGCAGAAATTTATTTTTTCAAGGCTCCAAAGGCTAGACAGCTGAGATCAAGGTGTCAGCAGACAACTGTTCTTCCCCTCTGAGGCTGCAGAGGGAAGGAAATGTCTTGGCTATTATCCAGCTAGCTGCAGAAGTCAGTATTCTCCCCTCTCTACATTGTCTTCTGTTGGCATCCTTCAAATGAATTCCCATCTCTTTGCTTTTTCTAGGTTATTATCCCATGGCTCCTTCTCCTTGCAAGTTTGAGAGAGCTGTGGCAGGCAGTCTGTTCTCCTCACCCCTTTGTACTTTATCAAGAAGTACTGTCTTCATGGAGGAAGTTTAAGGAACAGACTCGTCAATACCCACAATCACTCTCTTGGGCAGGAATCATTGAAAGTGAAATCAATATTATTTTGTCTACATTCTATTAGCTAACTGTGTGTGTGTGTGCATGTATACTTGTTCGTTTGCCTTTGTACATGTATGGAGATCTGAAGAGAGTCTTGTACATCAATTCTAAGGCACTATCTTTTATTTACTTAATTTTAGATGTGATTCCTCACTGGTTTCAAATGCATTCCTTCGGTTAAGCCAATAATCCTGAAGGATCTCCTGTCTCTAGCTTCCCTGTGCTTGGATTGCATGTGTACATACCATGCTCATCCACTTTCTTTCATTTACTTTTCTTCTTTCTCCTTTTTCTTTTTAACATGTGTTCTAGGGTCAAACTTGAGCCTCATTCTTGCCAGGCAAGCACTTATTACATAGTTATCTCCTCAACCCCTAGCTTCAGCATCTTCCCTTATGTTTATACCAGCACTCCATTCTGTCTGTACTTGGATTCAAGGATAGGCCAGCAGAACACTACAAGAGTTGGTGGCCAGGACGGGACTCAAGCATGCTCTCTTTTGATTCATATCCTTGTCTTTCACTCTGATTTACTTCCAGTGAGTACAATGATTTACCTTTTTGGTGGTCTTTATTCACTTTGTTCTTCATAAGCCCTTCGTTGGCTTTCTAGAAGTTATTGCCACTGAATTAGATTTTAATGGAGTTAATATATCAGTATGTTATTTAGCAGTTTAGCCAGTGATTAATCCTAGAGAAGTTGGGTGAATGCCTTAGCAGAAGGCTGTGCATTCTCCAATGGCTGCATTACTCATGTGGGATACAGAGGGACAAGTCCAGAGCAGCAGTAAAAATGAGGCCAGGTGAGTAGGGAGGCAGGGCTCCAGGGCTTAGCGTCTTAGAATGAAAGGCAACATTTTTCTCTGGGGGTGGGGCTCAGTTTTCCATTCTAGGGTCTTTGGTGAGGAAAGCAGACATTAATCCTACAGAAAATAAGATGAAAATGTTACTCACTTCTGAACCAAGCTTAATGATGAATCAATAGATTCGCCTTTGGATTTTCCTTTTCAATGCTCTGAATCTAAACAGTGAGCAGATCTCTGGCTTATGTGCACCTAAGACTTACAGTTAAATTAGTTTTTCTCCCATTTCCTTACCAAATGAGAAGCAATGTAATCTTTATAATGTACTCATTAGTAAGATCCAGGCCCATTAAATTCAATCTTCGGTTTTCACCCATGCTATCAAATACACATTAACCCCTCTTGCATTTCCACTTTTCAGAGAAAGGAAATAACAGTAAAAAATTCATCTGAACTTTGCTCATCAACACAGATAGCTACAATGTCCTGAAGAGTCTACAGATAATATATTAATTTTTATTTGTCTTCCTTGCCTCCCATGTGTATGCTGTGTGCATGCGCATATGTTAGCAAGTGCGAGCGCATGCACACACACACACACACACACACACACACACACACACACACAAGCACATGTATGAGTACAGCGTTTGTATGTATGTGGGCTTGAGAGAGAAAGAGAGAGGTGTACAGGTATATTCGCCTGTGTGGAGGCCCCAAAATTAATATCTGACATCTTCCTCATTCTCCTTTGTATTCACTGAAGTGGGTTCTTTTGAACCCAGAGCTCACAGATTCTGCTGCATGGCTACCCTGCGAGTCTCTAGCACCCTGACTACACGGACCCCCTCAGACTGCTGAGATTCTGACATCATGCCTGCCTGACTTTTAAGTGTGTTCTAGGGATCCAACTCTGCTTTCCACACCTGCTTTTTATGGTAGGCACTTTGTTTATTGAGTCATGTCTTTGGCTGTCATGCATACTTTTCCATCTACAGGGTCCCTAACAGTTGGCGATCCTGCCCTTCTGGCTGTGATGTCATCACTTTCTTTTCCACCATGGATATAGTAAGTGGCACATTTGTCCTTCAGTGGTACCTTTGTGAGACAGAGCTAATTTTTCATTCTAGGTACCCGTGGCTACAGGCTCTGTTGAAAACAGCAAAAACAGCCTGCAGTTCTAGGTTACGCTGACATAGGTAATGACTTAAAATTCCTCTGAGCTTAGATTTTTTTTGTGTTGCTTATGAGTCTCTAAATTAGCTTTCATTATCTCAGCAGGTCTCTGCCTTTTGAGTTTTGAAAGTCATAGTTTATGAATATAACCAGGGCACCAAAATTCTTTGCTCTTAAGGTAACAAACCCCTGCAGGATGGGAAGGTGTAAGGGTATTAGTGTTAGCTGAGAATTACATTCAATGAATATAGCATTCATTGCTCTGAGATGAATAAAAGAAGTCAAGCTTGATTTGATTTCAGCCACAATGTCTTTAACTGGTACCAGAATGAATCTATGCCAGAACTGGCAAGGACATTGGGAGGAGAGAATCCCCGTGGATTGTGTGTAATTGTACCATAAGAAGGAGGAATATATGAAACACCCTGTGAAGTGCCATTTGGACTCGCTCCTGTGAAGGGGTTTAATGTTTAGAATTTTACACAGTGAGACTCACCCAAGTGGCATTTCTACCAGCAACAGATAAATTACGGTCATGAGCAGCAAATATTATTTGCATTACTTATAACTACAGACTTGAAAAGGACTAAGAAGCCATTCAAACCTGCCTGCCTGCTCTTGGGAAGAAGGTCTTCCTTGCAGAAGGCAGAGGACACTTGGTAATCTGGACCCCTTTCAAAGGTTTCAGTCATCTGAATAAATCATTACTCCTGCTTAACAACATCTGCAGCTAGGACATGCATTCTCAGAAATAATGTGCCTTTAGACCTGACTGGGATTCTTCCACTTTTTTTGTGGAAGAAATGGGGTGCTTCATATTGCTCAGCCACACCACATACTAGTGGCTCTATAGCAAAAGAATTCATTACATAGTGAAGGCACTAGCTTGGAGGATATTTCTTGGGGGAAGTGCTCTCATCTCTGACTCTCATCCTCTGCAGTTTCAAATTGTATTGTCTCAAAGACACTCTCATCCCCTCTGGACAGCCAGTCTGCACACTAGATGGCAGTAATAGCCCAGTTTCAGACACTCTTTTTGTTTTCCCCTCCCCCTTCCTCCTCTGGCATAATCTTTTCTTGTCCATAGCAATAGAGAATAAAAGATGCAAATAAAGTCTCTTTATTTTGTACAAGGCTCATTCAGAAAAGCTGATATACAATTAAAATGATCAGGAAATAAATATTTTAAACAATATTGAAAACTTCAGGCATGGTGGGTTTTCCTTGGTGGTAGGGGAAGGTCTCTGATTCATTTCTTTGTTTGTTATTCTTTTGCAGACATAGTTTAATTACCAAAAGAGGCTTGTTGAGGCTCAAGGTCTAGGCTTAAATGAGACAATAAAAATGTATTTTGGAGGGAGTAGGAGGCAGACAGAATCTAGCCAGGCCAGTTGCTTTTTTCCTCAAATCCCGTGCTTCACTAGCAGATTGACTATGCCTTTATACAACATTAATCTGGATTTCCTAGACACTCGACAGTCAGATGCAAGCTCAGAGCTGCATAAGTATTGCTCATTAACAGTAAGTAAGATACTGGAAACAGACCCATAAACCAAACCAAAGGCTCCTGACACAAGTAGGCCCCTTTGGACTGTTTGTATAAAATTTAAATCTGCATTGGTGAGCTGGAAAGAGACAAATTCTGTTTCTGTGAAATGTTCTCAGGCAGCTAATCCAGGCTTCTAGAATGTCCTGTCTGAGGTCAACTTGCAAAAGAAGTCTCTACTCTTTTTGGAGATGGTTCATGTTGTTACCAAAACAGTAAGAACACAAAATGCTTATACTGAAACAAATGTGTCAAACTTAAATTAGATGTTACAGCCATGGACCTTTTCCAGTCCCAACCACAGTCCTGGCTTCCTGTTGGAATACACAGGCGGGAACTATGCTCCGGTTTCCCATGAATTCTGCAATCATCTCTTAAAGGTGGCTACGGAGAAAACCTAAGCAACATCCTAAAGAGCAACTCAAATCCATGGGCAGATAGGAATTTTTTACTCGGGCCACATGTAAAAATGATTAATGTATTATTTATAGATACTGCCTTTCCAGGGAGATCAAGGTCATCTGCAAACTCCGGGACAATGGGTCAAGTCTTGAGAGGCTGGCCTAATAATCCTTGCTGACAGTTTCTTGGACAATATTGCAGTCCTTTAAGTAGATGCATTTTCCTACTTGGAAAGAACTGTGAAAACCTTTTTTTTTTTTTAAATTCTTTTTGAATTAGTTAGCTACTCACTTATCTGACTTGATCACAACTCATTAACTTTGATCAGAAGCACGCAGGAGTGTTGTTATGGCTACCTTCTGTCTTTCTGGAGCCTCTGAATTATTCTACTCTGAGAAACATACAACTAGCCTTTCCATGTACCTCACTCACCTTGTCCTCTGCCAATGACGTTTCCAGATTGTCTGGGCTCAGAAAAGAAAACTCAGTGATAGCATTGTGAAGGAAAGACTAGACTTTTAGATCATTCATTCAAGAATACAGAGGGAAAATTATTTCTAAGAATGTCCTTCAATTCAATATATGATATTATACCAAATCCCATGCCTTTAAGTTGTCAGGTGTATGGATTCCTGTCTGCTACCGGTATACTGTACTGTGTAAACCTTTATCATATAGAGAATCTGGATCAGTTTTACCAAACAATCATGGGGCATACTATTGAGGTGCCAATTTATAGAATTTTTTGGGTAGTGCAATGTGGAAGGACATAGGGAAAATTTAGCCACTGGGAAGTAAGAAGTACATTGCAGAACTTGTTTCAAGTAAATATTATGCAAAGTAGATGGGTTTCTATGCTCAGCAAGCACCAGCAATTCTAAATTGCCTTCTTTCTCAATTCTCTGGTAGTGCTGTCTAAACAGGAAAGGATACAATGGTCCCATCTTATCTCAAGGCATATATTACTACCTACCTAGCTTTGGATATTATAAATCATAACAAAACAAAAGCACTACAAGTAATTATCCCGTTACTATAATTGCTCCCAGAGGCCAATTTCTGTACTTCCTTTGGTTTTCAGTTGGAGATTTTGTGATTTTTTACCCATTGATTATTGAAAATTTTTTACCTTGAATGCATCCCGCAATGCACTATTCTCTATTAATTGGGCTTTAATTAAAAATTTCATGCAACAATTCCTTCAATTACTCTCTACATATAACATCAGAAATTAGTGAATGGCACAGAAATTCCTCGAGCGAATAAACCCAAAACTTCTTAAAAGAGTTTGTGACATTGTGCAAAAGAAACATCTGTCACGGGAAAATGCCACAATGTTATCACCAAAGCTGATAGGAGATGAGAAAGCCCTAAGCAAGCAGCTCAGGGTGTCTCTGATGAAATGGCCTGGTCTCAAAATATCTTTGTGATAATGAAAAAGATCAATTCATCAACTTTCAATAAAATAGAAATTTCATTTTATATCTGAGATAGTTATACAAACATGATCCAGAGTTAAAGCCCTGAATTTTTGAAAGGAAGCATCCTAAAATCTTAGTCCTGACTCCACAATGTACTCCACCCTAGTCTGGAACCCATGGTATTGGTTCAGGTACCTATTAAGACTTAGTTTCCCCATCTGATAAATTTGATTCAAATAATATAACAGCTGAGCATCTGGAGTGTACTTTACTGGATGTTACTACAATTCATGATTCACAAAAATCTCTCTGTTTTCTCAACTACTACATTGCATGTGGAGTTCCAGGCATACAGTAAGTTCTCTGGACCAGTTTATCAAGCAGTCAACAATGGATTATTAAGTTTTACACAAATGATTCTTTTCATTTCATCCCATTCTTTTCATTCTTTGTCTTTCTTCACATCCTTGCACCAGAGTTCCAACTGTTTAGTATAGTGTGGTTATTCACTCAGTGTTCATGTCTTTTAACTAACACATAAATTTATGACTTTGAGTAACTTGCACAGGTATTATAGTTTTCTAGAGAGAAAGAGAAACAGCAAAATAAGTCTAGACTTATTTTAGGGGCGTTCCTATGGGAAGGTGCTGGTAATGGGATAATTTCTCAGAGAATGTGAGACTGCAGAACAGGCAGTGCATCCAAGCAGAGATGGATAAAGGACTGAGCAAAGGCATGGGAGGCAGAGCTATTGACTAAAACCAGAAGCCACATGGGATGGAAGAGTGTGCATGGGGCTGAAGTGTGTGTGGTGGGGTGTGTGTGTGTGTGTGTGTGTTGTACTCATGACTAGAATTCAGTTTCTATTTAGAATTAGAGGCCATTGATATAACAAAGTCAATATATATATTACTCTAGTTTGGGGCGAATGGGAGTGGGAACTGGAAAGGGAGAAGAATGCATGGGGAAAAGTATTAGAGAATGAGAAATGTCTTCCCAATTAGAGGAGCTTTTAGAGTGAGGTAGGAGATAGTGATGGATGGGTTTTAGGAGCTCAGAAACTGTAGGAATGAGAGAGGCCCTAATATTGCAAACTGCCTTGTGTTTATTATGATATATTAGATATTAGTGTATTACTTTATGTGTCTATGCACTGCTGCAAAAGGAGTACTTGACTTCTTACTCATCATCAGCTCTGGGACCTATCTCAAGTAGCAAGCTCTCTGCCTTTCTCTGGGTGTCTTCCCATTGTTTCCAAGGTAAGAGGGAGGATGGAATTTCAGGCTAGCTCACTTCACTCAGATCAGACCCACAACTATCTCCTTCCCAGAACTAGTTACCATGGCAACCAGTGCCTCTAGTAGTTTCACTCTCTGTCATTTTCTCTTCTGGTAAGAGCAAGTTTGTTGGCACATGCTGGATGGAGAAGCCTCTTCCCTGAGTTCTGCACTTGACAAGTTGGCTCTACTGAAGATAAATGAGCCAGGATCTTAGAAACTTTCTTCAAAACATGCAAAAGGTGAAATCAATCTATTTAACAGCATCTGTAGATGAAGCTGACATTGTATTACTGCTTGTTATTATCAATTATTGCTATTGCTTCTGAGGGTTAAACTCAAGTCTTGTACACACTAGGTACCTGCTTTTCTATTGAGTTGTACTCTAGTTCCCAACATCTATAGATAGATGAAATCAGAAAACGGTAGTGACAGCCTCCCCAAAACATGGTCCAGTCTGAGATAATGATTCATTTTTCTCAATTCTTCCATTCTTTCTTTCTTCTTGTGCTTCTCACTTGACAATCTCAGATAGGAACACTACCTATCTTACACTTTCCTGACATTTAGATAAAGGGGATGGTGATGAAAATTTCAGTGGTGACCTTGATGTGGAAATAATACTTTTTCCAATGTTATCTCTCCTCTTTCTCTTCTTCTTCCCTCTCAGTTTTTCTCTTCTCTCTCTTTCCTTCCTTCCTTCTTCCTCCTCTTCCTTCCTTCCTTCTTCCTCTTTCTTTCTTTTTTTGTATCAACATACAATAATTGAATAAAATAATGTTTTCTGATGACATTTTCTTTCATGTATATAGTACTCTTTGATCACATCGTTACTCCAGTACTACTTTTCCACTCTTAATCCACTGCTATTCTTCCTCTTTCTAGTTTCCTCCTCTTACTTTAGTATCTTTAGAAATAAAGTTGAGTTTCTACAGATGAAGGAAGACATGTAATGTATCTTGTGACTCTTGTAACTTTCATTTAACATGATTATTTTCTGTATCATTCACGTTCATACTTATGACATAATCCTCTTCTTTATGACTGAGTAAAACTGCAGTGTTTTTGAAGATGAATACTAATGGTTTTGAACCAATTCTGTGGTAGACATCACATGAAAAGGTGTTCTTTTGTTAGGAAAAAAGAATCCCCTGACCCTCTGACCTTTGAGTTTCCAGGTTTTAAGATTACAACTTAAGTGTTTTCTTATTTATATCAAGCTTTAAGTTCTTGGTAGAATTTAGCACTTGTGTAGTAAAGGGTAAGTTTCAAGATTTAGTAGTGACTAGATTTATACAGGGGCATTATAGACATCAGTGTTCACAGTGTTTTTCTTAAAGCCTGGTAGAGGATTTTTGGAGAAAAATCAAGTTGTTAGAAATTTGGGGATTCTTGAATTTTGGCAGACTGTTTCTGATTTTCCTAATAATCATAAAAATCATCAACATGAACCTGATGAAAACATATGGGGAGAGATATGGGCAGAAAATGGATGTAATTAAAGGATAAGATGGAGGAAGAATCTCCAGCAGAAGTTCATACAAAATATACATGTGTGGACTTTTGTACAGAGTGATAGGGGCTGATATACAAATGAGAGATGTTTTATAAAGGATGAGATTTATAGCTAACAGGCAGGGGAGAAAGTCAGGTGAGGAGGGGGGTGTGGGCATTAATGATAGCTGTATAGAGGTGACTCTCTTAGGAATAATGTTTGCTAAAAGCTGCTGCATATATCTATCATAGCCTGAGATTCACCTAAAGTGATATGTGAATGTACTTTGTTTCAATTACTGAATTCTGCTGCTGTGGCACTCTGGAAGGATATGTCTAAATTGGGTGTGATGGAAAAAAAAAAAATATATATATATATACACAACAGCATGTCTATCCCTAACTTTATTTGGTGATCTTGTGTACAAGCACCAACAAGTGAGCTCAGGAAGTAGAGGTACTTACACAAAGACATTACAACCTGAGTTTCATCCCCAGATCCCAGAAGTTGGAATTAGAAATCTGACTTCCATGAGTTATCTTATACGCTATCACACATTCTATGGTTCATGAATAGCTGAATTTACACACAAATACTCTCTTTCTATATTCTATATATATAGAAATTTTAAAAGAAAAAAAGAGTAGGTAGGGCACAGTCGAGTATCTTTGACCTATATCATTAATTTGATTTATTTCTGTGTACTCTACAGAAGTCAAACTAACAAGAAAGAGAAAAGGAAGTAGCATTGACTGAGTGTTCACCAATTGGCCAGGGTCTCTTCTAGATGTGGTAATACATGTGTGTGCGGGGAACCTGTCTGGGAAATAACACTTATCTATTTTTCTTTCTGTCATTACTCATTTATTCAACATATTTTTTCTCAAATGTAGGTCCCATAGTGTCTTCTATGAGGTTGCCTTGCTTTGAAATTCCTCAATAAATTCTCTCTGTAAGTGATTCTCAAAATACAGTAACACTAAAAATTTTAACAAAGAATGATACCCACACTTTTTGACTACAAGTGTCAAGACAGAGGGAAAACAGCTACCAATTCATATAATAAAACCAGAGATACCATGGCAGATAAACTAGAAAAGATGATAAAGAAGAAAAGTATACTCACAAATATTCTCATAAATTTAGTATCAGATGGGATTTTGCAATATAGTAAAAAAAAAAAAAAAAAAAAGTAATATCAACCGGACTTCTATGAGAACAGAATGGCCTAGAATAACCCCTGCCATACATGAGTAGTGTACTGTTATTGCATTAGTATGAATTAATAAATTTAATACTGATATACTTTTGATTTTTCATCAGAATCTGAGAATATGCTTACAAAATCAGTGAACCACTGTCTACAAAATCAACCAACCTTCGCTTCCAAAATCAGCAAACCTTTCTCTTCCACAACTACTCATGTTTAAATACTTTAACAAATAATTTCTGTCATATGAAAGATTATACTTATTCTTTCCAGGGTCTTGTCATATAATATATGCCCATATTTTTTATAGGCTTTCCTAGGGTTATTTCATGAACAAATAATATGATGGTCATCATTATGTCAGTTATAACTAATCACTATTACTCTCAGAGTCTAAAATTCATGGTTACATATTTTTCCTTATGCTATTCCTCGGTATTTTCTTTTTACTCTACTCCAAATAGCCACTTTTAAATACAAATGCTTTTAAATAAAAAATGAATTCACATTTGGACTTTTCTTTATCTGTTTTGTCAAAGTCTATATTTTAGAGCTATCATAATAGAGTTTATCTTTAATTCCAGTAATAGAGAGGCAGAGGAAGCTAGAGGAAGGTAGATTTCTGTGATTTCAAGGCCATTCTCCACTCTACTCAACATAGGGCTTTTTAGGCCAGTCAGGTTTACTTAATGAGAATAAGTAAAAGTGTTTGTATTTTTAATGGAAATTGTTCAAATATCTCCATATCCTTTTATCAATTTCAGCTAGCCCAAAGACTAGTATCAGAGTTGCAAGCTGTTGCACAATACAGGGATAGTACTCAGATTCTTCTGAACAGAATGGAAAGCTATACAGTAGATTAAAATATGAAAGGTCTGCATATTATACAACCAAATTGATGTTACCTTTGAGGTATAAAAGCTCTTTTGCAGGGTGTATCCTGTTGTACCCACTTCGGTAGGGCATGATGATCATCCAAAATGCTTTATATGAGAAAAAAACAATGTTTATTCTAGATTTGCCTACAATCTAGGTCACTGGAGAGACCAAACCCACAATACTCACCACATGACAGAAGATGAAAGACAGAAGAATTATTGCTGAGACTTTGACTCTAAAGTCTCTTGAGGATATTGGGAATTTGCAAAGAAGAGCCACAGAGATGATTAAAGAGTTGCAAAATGGGATCTCTGGGGAAAGTCTAAAAGAATTGAGCTTGGTGAGCTTGTAAGTGAGAGTATTAAGCCATAGTTTCATCACAACACTAAAAATACACAGTGGGAAAGACAGAGAATGGTGATGAGCACCAAACATCACCACGTGCTCCAGAACAGGAAGAAATGGGCCAGCCATACTGTGATTTACATACTGAAGAATGACTGTCAAACTCCCTGAGAAGGAGAGACTGCAGAAGTTGGAGATCACATGGATGGTCAAGCTTCAAACTAGGTTTGCATTTGAAAATATTAAAGGCCTAAAAACTTAAAAATAGAGAAAGAATGGATACGACTGAGAAGCAAGAACAGAAAGGAGGAAGAGTTTCTAAAGAGTGTAGTCCTAGAAGACTTCTCAAGGTGTCTTTCAGATGTGAGGATTGGGGGTTGTGAAGAATTTGCTAAATTCAGTACCAAGTCATTGTCACATTTGAGTGGGAAACATTCATATTGTCATCTCATAATTATTTTTATAACACCAGTTTTCTTTGTGTAATACAATTTTAGTGCTTATCATTTGGTACTTAAATATAATCAAATACATCAAAATTCTTCAGAGTGAATTATGGCTGATTTTCCATACCGAGTGTTTCCTACTCTTTGCAGTAGAAATGTTTCAGGACTTGCACTGGGATGTTGCCTTTGACCAATGATGCCAGACTGAATTAATGCCTCTTGAATTATTATGTCACCCTGCCTTCAGAAACTTTTATAGAGAAAAATGAAAGTATGAGTCTAAATACCACTTTTTTCTTTATTAATGATTGGGTATAGGGCAGATATGGAAGATCACATCTACTCTAATGATGCCAGTACTTTAGAGTATTGCTCAGGAAGGAAGATTGTTATCAGTTCCAGGCAATCCTTGGCTATAGAGTGAAACGCTGTCTCAATAAAGTCTCATAACCAGGGCAGAGGATTCTAAGTCAATTCTCTGTCTCTATCTGTCTCTCTGTCTCTGTCTGTCTCTGTCTATCTCTCTGCCTGTCTTTCTTGCTCTCTCTTGCTCCCTTCCTCCCTCCCTTAGCTTGAATGTTTGATTTCATCCAAACCAAATTTTACACAGTCTAAGTAAACCCAAACTTCTTAAAAAATCCCAACTTGTATTGTTTACTTTTCACTGTTTTTTTTTTTTTTCTTGGCAACAAAGAGCCTGAAGTTTTAATAAAGTAGATAACTTACTTAAACTCAGCGATGATGAAAGTGGGCCAATGCTTGAGTCACTGTTTGCCAAAAATTTTTTTAGAACGATTACATTTTAAGTATTGTTTCATTTAAGAGGTGGAAATCACAGCTGCAGAACAAAACTGCCACACCCCCTTATCACTGAGGAGCACTTTGTACAACCTCAAGTGAAATTAGATTTCTCATTAATGAAGCAAATAAATCTGAATTTATTTCCTGAAGAGACAAGATATGGATTCCAGTAATGGTGTTTTAAAACACACTCTTGTGTACTTACCTAACATTACAGTATTTTAAACTAATAGAAATCCTGGCCATCCAAAGTAGCTTCATTAATTTCACACTGTGCACATAGAAATAAAGAGCTAAGCTCAGCATAGACTCCCAGGTTTTCAATCCCATCTATTTACTTATTCCTGTAGTGTCATTTACTGTATTGTTAGACGTAGCTACTTGAATATATCTTTTAGTGTATGAATTAATGCATCTTAGAAGTAAAGTCCTTTTCATTACTGACATTTCTCCCACTTAATCTGGAGACAAATTTTTCAAAGGAAAGAAGATAAGAATAAAGATTAAGCATCTCTGGGCTGTTGTTACAGGTCTTCTGTTTCCATATCTTACATCTTGAATCAAAGATCAAAAATTGTGCATCCAATAATAAAGCAATCGAGTAGTCATATGCTCCAAAGGGTGAAGTCTGACTTCTGTATTTTTTCCCCATATCTCTTTTTTCATGATTTCATGTCACGTTTTAGAAAATGCTGTTTCTAAGGTAATTGAAAATTTTGTTTGACACATATCTGCATACAATCATTCATGTTTCTTGCAACATCTGTGACAAGAATACACGGTTAAGATATTCACCTCTACTTGAGAATACAAGGAATGCAAAAAAATAGAAACCACTTGAGTAAAATTATCATCATTCTCCTTTTTTCAGGTTTTCGGAGATGCCTTCTCTACTACAATGCCCTTTGTAGGCAGGCATTACATTTTGACCTTTATCAGCTCTGCAGGCTGTGTGCAGTGGTACCCACAGAGCTTAATCCAGACAGAAGTGTTTTTATCAATCACAAATCTCTTCCTATATATTATTTAGATGTCATCAGAAATATGAATGTGCTGTTTATCTAGGCCAGGCTTCAAATTGGAAGCATACCATATAGCTCAAAATATGAACTTAGAGAAAAGCAAAACATACAGGTATTTCACTCAAAATTGACAAACCGGATGTTCTTGAGCTCAAAGGAATTACTCAGTTCACTATTCATTTGCTATTAAAAATAGATTACTGCTGAGTAAATAGATCCAAATTGAGATCTTTGGGGAAATAGTTTCAGTGCTCTTCATATTATTCACAGAAACAATTAATACTGTATTGTGTAACTCACCAACTCAAATGCAATGTAATATAGAATAAAAGGTAAAACAATACAAAACAAGACAAAAAGCAAAAGGCAAAAAAACATCCTCAGGAATCTAAAGGTAAAGGATACAGACATAGAGACACAAGATATCCAGTGTCACCAGTATGCAGATACTCAAAGGGGACAAATCACCACAGGATAATGTCTTTAGTCTGAGTGGTTCCTAAGGAATTGTTAAATTTCTTCATGGGGAAGAATTTATGCAATATGCAGATGTGTGAAGTTATAAGACACACGAGAGGAAACAATCAGAACTCATTAGAAGCAGAAGCCAGGTTAACCAAGGCACATTGAGGAATGGAAATGAATGAAAGAATGTATTGGTGAGCCTCCATATGCAGAGGTCCTTTGTTTTCTACACTGTCTTTTACAACAGTCCTTTGATAATGGAGTTAGCAAATGTAAGGAAGAGTACATGGTGACAACAGTATTTGTTGAGGGATTTTAAATCAGGTCCTGAAGAAAACTCTAAAAGAAAATGTTCATGCTTCCATTAAAATTTTTTGGATAGAGAAACAGATTTTAAGCATATTAATCTTTGGACCATTTGATTTCTCAGTGTACCTCATGTCAATAGATTGAGTACATCACCAGGAAATCAGGAATTAGTGTTTCTACCACTAAAAGAAATGTCTGTAATATACATGTGTATAAATAGCTACGGACACATACACACCAACAACAGCTAGGCTTTTTTACGTTTATTGTTCATTTTAACTTCTCATTTTTGTCTTTTTCTCTCTGTCTGGCTTATCTTCTTTTGCGTGTGTGTGTGTGTGTGTGTGTGTGTGTGCATACATGTGCACATGTGATGTTCATGTATGTGAATATGTTTATATGAGTGTGGATGTGTGTGTCTATTCACAGGCATGTATGTGAGGGTGTGGAGGTCAATGTCAAGTATTTTCTTTGATCAGGTTACCAGTATATTCTTTGTGGCATGATATGTCAGTCCAAGTTAGAATTTGCAACTAGTATCTTTAGACTGCTTGTTCCACAGATCTTGCCACTGCCTCCCCAGGCTGACTTCTATACATACCTAGCATTTGTGTCGG
Organism: Mastomys natalensis; assembly: GCA_021653895.1. Taxonomy (NCBI): domain Eukaryota; kingdom Metazoa; phylum Chordata; class Mammalia; order Rodentia; family Muridae; genus Mastomys; species Mastomys natalensis. The sequence continues at coordinate 90,926 of JAJTUV010001636.1, read as the reverse complement.
ATCTGGAGATTAAAAGTTAGATCCTCTTGCTTGTACAACAAGGACTTAAACTACTGAGCCATTTAAACCTTAGATTTTATTTTCTTTGCAGTGGTTGTGTCATTTATTTTACTGTTGGCATGAATTATGAGGTCGTGATAACATATTTATAAGGCTGATGCAAGAAGTATTGAGTTGTATATAACTATAATGAATAATAATTTTAGTTGAATATTACACTTGTATGAAGGTCCTTTCAGATATATTTACATGTATTTACCTTACATTTAAAGATTATGCATTGTATTGTAAAATCTTGCTGTAAGTTTCTAAATATTTTATAATGAAATAGATAGTCCCTAAAATAAAATAAATGTGTTTTAGTGATATGGATTAGTTGTGGTGTCATTAAATTTTTTTTCCTACTTTTAAGCATCTGTTTAATAATGCACTTACTATCATTCACTTTAGGAATTCAGAAATACAAATGAAGCACTAGAACATTGTGTTCATGGCTCTTCCAATGCCCAGTATCTATTCTTGTCTCTTCTGGCTTTCAATAATGTTAGTTTCAGTGCATCTATCAACTCCTTTGGGAGCAGAGTCAACAAACTGATTCTTCTCAATGTTTATATGTCTTCTTTTCTATATTATTAGAAAGTGATTCCTACTATATATAATAAAAATGTTAGCTGGAGTTTTTAACATGGTATTCTCTAGAGGAATGAATGTGTACTGTATTTTCAAATTTATAAGGCATTCCTGCATGTCTGCAAAATCCACAGAAATGTTTTATTTGATTAACATTTGACATTTCATTGAGATTTAGATCTTTAAAATTCATTTTATTGCTATATTTATTTTTTTACAATACATACCCTTTCTCCTTGGAATCATATAATGAAGTACATGCTCAAAGCATTATTTCAGGGGTATTCTGTAACTCAGTATCCTCAATTCCCTGGTTGCACAGGTGGTAGTTTTAGATAAAGATGTTGAGTTATTTGCTTTTTGTTTTGTTTTACCTGAGGTCTTATGTTTGTATTTGCATTTATCTTATCTTTTGACATCAAACATTTATCATTGCAAGGGTCACCCTCTTGTATCTAAAAGCATAAATGGAAAAGAATTTCTTTGTCAGAAAATGTAGCTCACTTCACTAAATTCTAAATGGAAATAGTTATACTGAACCAAAAGTGAATTGGGGACATTCAAGATGATTTATTGTTCTCCATTGTATTTTGCATTCCTTTTGGTGGGAAGGTATAGGGAACAAGTTCTATACTTGTGACCAGTCTCTCTAGGGTCAGATTTCATTTCCCATGACCTTTCAAGGCACAGTAATATCTAATGTGTAGATCTAAAAGTTGGTAGATCATTGATCTTTGTCAGTAGTCCCTGAGATAAGATCTTTAATATACTTAGTACTTCACTATAGTATTCAGTAATGTTAGTAATTGTTTCCATTTGTGAACACAAAAAATGAAACATTGCTAATTTCCAAGGCATGCAGATGCCACATGTAGATCTTGTCAGGACTTCAGACATGATTTAGACATGTGATAAGAAGAGTGTGTTTAGGTCTTAGCACAACAGAGGTAGCTTCAATTCCAGAGAGAAATCTGTCAAAGGTCATATTATAGAGCTATCAACATCCACCAAATCCCGCAAAACTTGAAGTTCAGCTACTTAGGTCCAAATTAAGAAAACTCTTAACAGGTCCTCGAAATTGAAGAATGTCCAGCAGAGCAGACTTATGCCATCTGACCTGTATACTAGATCATTTCTTCTACTGGGCATCTTTGCCCTCCCTCCAGTAGGCTCACATGGTCTGAAGTACATTCTCTGGCAAACTGTAAGACACATGTCTCAGAAATGCACTCTAGGGGACCAACTGGTGATGTTGTTGTACAAAGACTACTAATACTAGACTTTCTAACAAAATATCCATAACTATTTGATTTCCCTTTCCTCAGAAGAGCTCTCTGCCCCTGTCCCTGTCTCTTACTCTGTACAGAACTTCTGTGGTTCTACAGATTGTAGCTTGGTGAAGGTGACTTCACAGAAAATATGTACATGTGAATAAATACATACCATATTTGTCTTTCTGGATCTGACGTCCTCAATAAGGATGGCCTTTTTTTTTCTATTTTCATCCAATTACCTGAAATTTATGAATTTCTAAATGGCTGAGTGATATTCATTGGATAAATGCATTTTTTTTAATCCACTCTTCTGTTGAGTGACATCTAGGTTGTTTCCAATTTCTGGCTGTTATGAATAGAGCAGAAAATGAATATAGTTGAGCAAGTGTCAATTTGATTTTACTATTCTTTGAAATTCTCTCTCTCTCTCTCTCTCTCTCTCTCTCCTCCTGTCGTGTGTGTGTTATGTGTGTGTGATGTGTGTGTATGTGTGTGTGTGTGTGTGATGTCCTGATTCCCTAAGTAGAGAAATATCATAAATAATCAATGCTTTAAAACAATCTATAGTAGAAATATTCTAATATTTTAACCTATAAATAGTTGGACAGCAGTAATTGGTGTGCTCCCTGGGTCTTCTGAGGAAGAGTGGTGGGTATTTGGCATGTGTGCCTCTCTGATGATTGGGAGGGAGGGGGGAGAAGAAATGAGTCACTTGTTCAAGCTGAAAAACAAATAAATAGGAGCTTCCCTTTTGCATGGAGGGTTATATTTTGAGACAATGAAAATCTCTCACAAGGAGAAAACTAAGTAATTGCTTTAACCTGCTAAAGATCCCTTCTTACTCCTTAATCTCTTTCAAACACCAAGCATGCTTTGCTGTTTGACTGCAGGTGCAGATAAAACAAATAAAACAGTGCTGGTGGTCAGGGCTCTTATTAGGAAGCCCAAGAAAGAGTGGGAACACATTGGAAAACCCAAATGTATAGTTTAGTATCTCTTAAAAATACACTTTCCTGAGCAGAGGCAAAAGCTGTAATTCATTTGTTAAAGCTAGAATTGTTTTATCCCTGACAATAAAATAAATATATTATCTTAGTGTACTAACTAAAGCTCTCATGGTATATGAGGGGTATTTCTCCTAGACAATATTTTTGGTGTTTTTCTTTTTCTCTTGAAAATAACAAAATTCAGTCTCTTTTGCAACATGTAAGTTTACATACCTTCACAAGGAGATACATTAAGAATGGAGTGAGGAAAGACATTTTTAACTAATGGCTTTTTTCTATGAATCTATGATAATTATAATTATTCATACATGTAAATAAAAATACATGATGCACATCTCAGTTACACAGCAATGCTCTTACACAGTACTTGATACTAAATTGCTAAACTTGAAAAGTCTTTAAACATGTTTAGGATAACTTTTAAGTTTTGAGATTATTTCTACATAATTTCTTCTTCCATTTCTTCCCTCCTAATGTCCCAATATTCCTCCTTTTTGTCTTTCAAAATTATAACCTTTTTAACTTTAACACACACCACACACACACACACACACACACACACACAACATTAAGCTGATGAGCCCATTTCCAACTCATACATTACAACTAACTCCTGCACCTAAGGCTTCAATAATCAAGGATCATTGCAGAAGGAGAGGGAATATTGTAAGAACCAGAGGAATAGTATCTTGCCATAGATACATGTTTTTCATCATTATCTAAAGCTCTTGAATTTGTTTTCTCATTTAAAAAAAAATCGATTTTTTTGAAGGTTACTGACAGAGAGAGTTAGGGAGAGAGAGAGAGAGAGAGAGAGAGAGAGAGAGAGAGAGAGAGAGAGAGAGAGAGAGAGAAGCCAATAGTTAAAAGAGCTTGCTTTCTTTGCAGAGGAACACAGCTTGATTCACAGAGTCTGTAACTCCAATTTCAGGGAATCTGATTTTTTTTTCCCTAGTTTCATGGGCACTTGGCACCTGGTTGCTGCACAGATACAGGCAAAATACTTATACACAGAAAGTCAAAATAAATAAAATTACTTTTAAAAGCCCACAAAACTCTGCTTTCAACCGAAAACATGGCTCTGTGGATAAAGGTGGCTACTGCTAAGCCTGGGAACCTGAGGTCTATCCCTGGCCCCACATGATAGAAGGAGAAACTGACTTTTGCATGTTGTCTTCTATACCCACTGTACTTGTCTTGGGTTCATATTTAAATATGGAATTGTGCAATCTGTATATTTCACAAATGTGAAAACTTTACTATGAAGCTACTGTAATGCTTGTGAACTAACAAACTCATTTTAAAAGTTTATTTTCTATTACATCATTTGCTATACATGATGTTAAATTATGTCTGAAACAAATCAACATTTTCTTTATAAGTAAATTACTTAGGAAAGAAAAACCATGCAGCAAACACAACCTATTCCTCTGCTTTAAAATTGTCCCTAGAGTGGCTCATGAAGAAATGTAAGAAGGAAAGGTGCCAGATGGCAGATCTTATCCTTGAGCCCTAGACATGTACATCCAAACATAGCATGACCTGTCTATATAATGTCTATCAGACTTATCATGCTCAATAGGACAAAATTGACTCCTAGTGTGTGCCGAGCCTGGTCTCCTCTAGCTTTCTTCAACTCAGAAAAAACTTTTTATTGGCATAAGTGACAATGAAGCCACTTTGAACAGCTCTCTATAAATAATATATCCCATCCTTTAGCAAACTTCTGTGGGTTCTGTCTTCTCAGTGGCTTTGACTTTCAAGTGTATGTCATCTTTCACTTGAGTGATAGTGATTTCATGATACGTACCACATTTCTATTTTCTCATGCTCCAGTAAAGCTAAGTGGTATTTGACAATGGGGCTCCATCATGTCACCACTCAAGTTACCACTATCTTGTAGGCTCCCAGTTCTTTCTAAGCAAAATGGAGCCATGGCCTATGACATCCTACATAATGTAAGTGCCACTCAGAGCTCAAAGCTTGATGTTCTCCAACCTAGACACACTTCTGCCCTCTTTGTTCTTTAAACATTAGCGATGAGCTCTTAACTCACAGGTGCTATTTGGGAGGTACGTCTTGCAGACATAGGCATGGTTCTCTCTTCTTCAGACCTGTCTTTATCTGTCATTTTCCAGGAAGTCTCACCTTACTTATCTTCTCTGCATTAGTTAAAGTTCTCTACTGAATTGGAAGTAGACCTTCACTGTGTCCTCAGACATAGCTAGTGTTTGTGTCATAGTCCATAAAGTCCATGCTAAGGTGATGTTGATGCTGGATATTATGGTTCTTGCTTAGTGTATTTTTTAACTATGTTGTGGCTCAGTTTCCACGTTGTCTTGTGGATAAATTATATCCTAAGGCCATGATCTTCAAATTTGTGCTGACTGGTCACATGTGCCCACAGATGTCTGTGGAGTTTGTTTATAGCATCAATGAAATTTTGTTTTGGGTTTGTTTTTGAAGGGCTGAAAGGAGAAACAAAGCCAAATATGCAGGTTTATATGGGTCAACATCTTAATATAAAAACTATAAATTTCAAATATATGTATTACTTAGACTTTTATTGAAAAATGTTAATTCCTCCTGGAGGCTTCAAGTTAGAGACATATTAAACATGATCATGCAAAAAATTGTAGGGTCACATAATGTTTATCTATTCTCTACCCCTAATTCCTTTAAAAAAGAAGTCACTAAAAATGAAGAAAAGAGGAAACATCGTAGTTTATTAGCCACACAATGGGAGAGGTGAGGTCAGATTAGCCTGAAGCCATGGTTTCACAGTGCCTGACCATTTACTCCTTATGCCTGTGAATGCCTATGTCATTTTCTAGGTATCAGTCTCAATAAATATAATGGATTTTTTCTTTACCAAGTATAAAAGGTATAGCCTCATAGCCGTATACAGTAGTATTAACGTTCCTTTTTACCCAGACTTACATCTCCTGACACATACCAGACCTGTTTTTCAATACAGTTCTGAACATTACATATTGTTAAAAAGTTTAGTCTTTATATTATGATGTTTACCCTTACATGCTTGCATAATTTCTTCATCATAGCTGATAGTCTCACTTTATTAAAAGGTTGAGGTCATTTGTTAAGGAGAGGCGAGAAGGTAGTGTTTGTACTGTGATATGATCCTGCTGTTCCGACACCAAGATGTTTAGGAACGAGTCTGCAGATGTGGGTGGGTGTAGGGTGGCACAGAGGAAGGCAGAATTCAAATGTCTTAGTCAGTCGTGGGATCATTTTACTTGAGTTAAAGTTTCATTTAGTGGCCTGAAGGGAGGCATAGCTATAGGGAAGATAATTATTGTACAAATCAGAACAATGGACTCTGATACAAATGAGACTTTCCCATATGTTTGATGAATCCTACAGCACAAAGCTCTTAGATCTCTCTCTCTCTCTCTCTCTCTCTCTCTCTCTCTCTCTCTCTCTTTTTTTTTTTCTCTCTCTCTCTCCCCTGTGTTCTCTGTGTACAGGACAACAGCATTCACTGTGAACTGGAACATGCCCTTAGATGTATGACCAGGAAGATAAAAAAAAAACCCTATCTAACATAATGTATTTACTTGATGCTGAATTTCAGACATAGAAGCACACTGAACAAGGGACACAGCAACAACTTTAACCAGGATCTATTATCATTTTAAAAACACACAAAAAGTGTGTCTGACAGTTGGAGAAATAAATATTTGGGTGGGGGAAAAGAAAGATGGAAAATGTACTTGCCAAGAGAGAAAAATAATGAGGTACAAGTTCCCCTTGTCGCATGAGCTGAGGTAATATCAGATAATGCTTAATGCAACAATGGAGGCATAGCAAAAGAATTTTCCACATGGTTTCATGTCTGTTCTTAAGAGTTCTCTGCTTCAGTTTAGTGTATTTTATAAGACAGAGGAACAGCTGGGTTTCCAGTGTAAGTAAACCAGAGCAGAGAACATGCTTGCTTGCAGCTCACTGCTTATTTGCAGAGTGTCTGGTGTGTGTCAGGCAGGTTGTGTGTCTGGGTACAAAAAGAACTGTTACCACTGCAAATAAAAACCTGTAGGTGGATAGAGAAGATACTGGCTCAGAAGATCACTGTAATACATTGTGTTCATTATTGAAAACAAAGCCAGCAGCATCCAAGATTCTTTACAAGGTGTTCGTCTGGAAATCAGCTGGTATAGCTTCAAGTCCTTAATTTGATTTGGTGACCTCAAAATGTGCTGAATTCTCATTGCAGTATCTCCCATCATAGTACTGTAGAATATTGGGCCTGCCTCACAGGTACAAGGGAACAGAGACAAGAAATCTGGATAGATAAATGAATAGATAGAGATAGGTAGAGATAGATAGATAGATAGATAGATAGATAGATAGATAGATAGATAGATAGATGACAGACATTGATAGACATACAATCACTTGCTATGTGATAATATTGGGTATAAAAGTTACTCTATTGTGTTTGAGAAACAGTTTAGTCAGTAACTTATGCTGTATATTCATCAAGACCTATTTAAAGCCACTTAAAGAAGTATATGTCTTCAACTTTAGTGCTTGGGAGACAGACAGGTAGATTCTGAAGCACACTGGACGGCCTGGCTAGCTGAAATGATAAGCTTCAAAATCAATGTGAAATCTTACCTAAAAAGTTAGAGTATAAAAGAATTCAGAAAGACATCTAGTGTGGACCTCTGACCTCAACATGCATACACATTCACATAAACGTACAACACACTACATACATTTAAACATACTCAATTAATAAATGTTCCTTTTTCCCTTTGTGCATTAGTATACCTAAATAAGTCTAAAATGTCCCCAATAGATCAAATAATGGATTAAATCCCTTTATTAATAATTTTGCATGGGTAGTGAAAAAATTTTATTTTATTCTATACCATACATAATTCATAAATTTTCACACTGTGTCACATATAAGCAACGCTTGACTCTCTAGACAGATACAGGGCTTTCCTAACCAGCAAGGTCTCCATATTTGTGGATTAACAAAGCTTTCTTATAACATTCTATATTCTTCATAATCATCTAATTAGACACAACAAAACCTTATTCTCTTTAGGGCATAAATAGAAAATAAGTAATCACAATTAGAGAGTGTCATTTTCCTCTATTTCTTTGGATATTTGGTTTTAAATCTCTTAAGATCTTTGTATGTTTGCGTAGATTTTACATCTGCAAGACACCTTGCAATCAGTGATTGGCTATTTACAGGCAATGATTAGTGTATATGTGAAAGTATATGGTATGCACACTATTCATTACAAACCTTCACAAATATGGTACCTTTTTATTTGAAGTTTCAAGGGGGTCCATGTAATGTACATCTTATCCTAAATGTTTCAATGTATATTGCAGGTGTATTTTAGACAATATTTCCCTACTTAGAACAGAATTCATTACACAATCTCCCATGACTTGAGTTAGCAGAAATCTTCCAGTAGAATTTCTAAATATTTTCTCCCAGCTGCATGCTTTAGTGTCACAAAATTATATCTGATACTGTAACAAAACCATCACTGATTTTTTTTTTTTAAAATGAGCCAGTTTAAAATGAAAATGAAAGTAAAAAATACAAAACAATTATTCGTCTCATCATCTACACAAGTGCATACCTGATATTTCTGAGATCGTTTCCTATATTAACTCATGAACATGGTCATGAATTCTAGTCAGCCTTCCATACAGTCACGTAGTATAAGAGTAGTCTGGACATTCAGTGATGTTTTCCCTATTCATATCTATTTATTTTCTTAGATAGATGAGAAAAAGGTTGTTTGGTTGAATTAAAGGGATGTGAGTATAGCCACTCTTCTTCCCATGGTTGTCCTTCAGGGCATAGGGGTCTTGTATACTTGTATAGAAAATGAAGAGCCATTTTACATAGTGAAAGAGAAGTTAACATTACCTCAGGAAATGAATAAGAGTGCACATTTAATTGGTAAAGAAAACTAGTTGCCAGGAGAACATTGCTGAGGCAGTAAGAGAAGTTTGATCGACAACATCTTTACTGTCCTCTGCCAAAGACCAATTTTGATATCTAGAGGGTAAACTGAGGCAGGCAGCTGATGAATGGTTAGTGCTGACTGGGGTGGATTCAGATATGTAAAGGGGCTGCTGTTTATGATAGCCAGCAGTTTGAGAACAGAAAGAGAAAATCATACACAAAACACACACACATACACACATTAAGTAGAAGAAATAAATATCAGAGTCCAATGACTTCATACATACAAATACGTGCATACATGCATACATTCATGCATCTATACTTGCATACAGATCTATAGCAGACATATACACATTCATGCATAAAATGGTTAAAGCAAAGTTCCAGCATGCAGGCTCTAAGCATTTTATACATTCGCAAACATACACATATACATACAATTGGTGGATAGACCAAGCTCCAACACACACTCAACAAGCTTTACATATATACATACATACATACATAGTTGATGTGTGGAAGGACCAGTGTTTCAACCCCCATTCATACAAAATTTAGTATATATATTTACATACACATATTTGATAGGTGGAAGGAACAATGTTCCCACCCCCATACTACATCTTTTATTCCATAGCTTATATATCCCAGCAAAATCTTTCAAGTGGTAGAAAATTATAATGTGATTATGTTTTAGTTTTCTTCTAGTGAATGATTATGAAAAAAAAAATCTGTGTTCTCTAACATCTTTACAAGAAATACCAAATTATTTCCAAAAAACACATACATTCATAACTAAGCAACTTGTTATAGATTAAAGTGTAAGCAAGGAAGGTAGTTTTCTCAGCCAGCTTCTCTGACTTGCAGGCAGCCATTTGCAGTTACAAAGAAAGGAATAATTATTTTATTACTTATCTTTAAAAGTAACCTAGTAAAAATCATAAAAGGATGGCAAAACTAAATTTTTATATAAAATCAGCATATCTACCTTAAATCCTCATAATGCATAGCTACTCATCAGCAATTCTTAATAAATCATGTCATGAAGCTGAGGACAAAAATGGGTATAAAATTGGGTATCAATTATCACCAGTCGAACCTCAGTGAGAGCCATGTCAGTCAGTGCTGCCATTGTTTGTTCCCCGACCATAAAATGTTGCTAGTTTAACTATGAGAGTGTGCCTTTCTGAACTTCAAATTGTTTCCTAAGATTTTCTACATCACAACCTGTAGCAAAAGCATCTCAATCTCGCTTCACTACCAATTTTATTTTTCCAAATGTTTTGTAAGGGTAGTGGTCATTGCTGATAATCTACATCTCTAAGTTCTTCTACTCCAGAAACAGTGTCTGAAAGAGATCAAGCGTTATTATTGTGAATGCCAGAGATACTATCCAGGAGGGACTGGAAGTCTCCTTAAAAGTTTCATACACTTCTTATATAAAAAGGGATGTGAAAGCGACAAGCAGAGCAGAACTCGTAAGTATTAAGATAAGTATTAAGTAAGTTTATCCTCAGGACACATGGTCCTCTGGGTTATGCCACAGTGAGTCTCACCCATGTGACTGTGCAACAGGTGGGCCACATTCCATGAGTTCTAAAGCCCTGATTTGTTCCTCTTGCATGGCTGTTGAGAGTCCTCTATACCTGGTTCCAGATGATTCCAAGGTTGAGCCAGAACATAGGCTTTCTAATGTAGAAAGAAAGAGTTTTTCTCTTTCTAGGAATAATGAAGCAAAAGTCAAATAAAAGTAATAAGCAGATGCTGAACAAATGATAGCAAGTCTTTTCAGAACATGTTGTATGCCGAATATTTACAACAACACTCCATATCACTCTAAGAAGATACGTGGTTTTGTGTCAATGCCGTGCTGCCTGGTCCCTTCATCCTGACATCTATTGCAACTGATGAAATTCCTGTGACAGTTACTCAGTGTCTCACACTGAAAGTTTCAGGAGGCGGTGCAAACTACAGAACTGTTGCTATGTCTTCCAGGAGTCTGACATGGACTGAGGTAGAGCTCAGTGGTGGGATACTTGCCAACTGTGTATGAGGCTCTGAGTTCAATTCACAGTACTACTCAGGGGAGTGTGGCAAGAGAGACAGACAGAGGGATAGAGAAAGACAGAGCGAAAGAGAGACAGAGACAGAGAAAGACAGACAGACAGTGACAGAGAGAGGGAGGAAGTGAGGGAAAGAGAGATGGAGAGAGGGAGAGAGACTCTAGTTTTATTTCTACTTCATCAGACTTTTACTTGCATTTTTAATTTTTTACACATATGAAGATTTTGCTATGCATGTGTACCATGTACAGACCTGGTAGTCATGGAGACTAAAGAGGGAATTAGCTCCCCTGGTACTGGGGATTTTTAGGTACCATGTGGAATTGAACCCCTGACCTCTTCAAAAGCAGTGAATTCTCTGAAGCACAGAGCAATCTCTCTGGCTTCTTCATATGACTTTTGAATGAATGTCCTTTTCTAAGGATTGGCTGGGATCAGAGCTCTCCAGTTGTTGGCTGAGAGAATTCAGCAGGAAGGACTAGAGGTTACTGTGAAAAATAAAATCTTTTGTCCATTATAGGATGGGGCATGGATTGAAAAGGTGAGTTGTTCAATCATAGTGATAGTTAATTTCATCAATTTATTGAGAATTGCTAGAGAAATCAGGATTTTTCTGTTCCCACTATTGCCATTCAATAAAAGCATCAATGACACCTAGAAAGTAGCCGGTCAGGTGAGGCTTCTGCAAGACTCCTGTCTGGAGCAACACAGTTTCTTATCCCAGCTACCCAGACAGAGTGGCTCAGGGAAAAGCAAAGGGGATAGAGAAAGGGAGAATGGAAGGAGATTTCTAAGAGAAAGAAAAAAGGAAAGATAAAGAGAAAGACAGAACAAAAAAAGAGAGAAAAGCTAATCTGGAAGGAAATCCAAGTGGTCCAATGAAAAACCAAATTTAAAAGAAAAGAAATGGAAGACAAAAGAAAGTTTAAACGATTTGCTTAAAAACAAAGTTAATGAAGCTGGAATTAGAATGTACTCCTTCAGAGTACCTAAATTAAAATGTTCTTTCTTAATATGCATAACATTCGTTATAATTAGTTAGGAAGATCTGAAAAAAATTATCTACAGTAGTTTTAACATTTTTCCCTTTGACATATTGCAGGCTAAGTTTGAGAAAATAGTATTGAATAAAAAATTGATTCGGTATTTTAAACAGGTTGCTTCCATGTTTACGAGAAAAAATGAGAGAAAAGATTCAGTATTCATTGAACATGATTATTGTAACGAAAATAGCAAATTGCAGCATCATTCAGTTGACATAACTTTTCGTATCAACTGAAAACCCTTTTGTTTCTAGTAAATTAGATAAACAGAAACCCTTTGCTTAAGTAGCAGGCACCAATAATCAGACCTGCTAAACGGCGGGCCCACTCCGCTCTTACCTTGGCTAATAGGAATCCTATTGACATTGAATTCTTAAATATTCAGATATCCTTTATATTCCAAATAATTGTGGATTTTCCAAAATGGAAAAAGATTTCAAAGAGGAAGAGAACTAAAAGAGGACAAACCCACCAGAATTTCATCACCTTTTACAAACAGTTCATCATGATAAAATGTTACTAAAATCACAAGAGATAAAGAAAATTAACATTTCAGTTCAGAGAAATAAAAATATGTCTGACTCTCTTGGCGGCAGGGCAAAGAAGATAAAAGCCAGCTGGCAGTAAGGGAGCAGCCTGGAAGGAGTGCTGGAAATAAACCAGGCAGACATCTCAGCACATCCCATGACAGGAGAAAGGAGGGTTTTGTTATTTCTGGCTGAAGACATTAGATGAGCCAATATCAAATGCAAAGTGCTTTGGGCCCTTTTCCAGCAGCTCTTTCTGGTATCCTTTCATTATTCAGGAGCAATCTTTAGTGTCCTGATACCTTTACTTTCAACCTTCTGCAGTTGCTCCATCATGGCTAACGTCCCTGAAGATCTTGTTTTCAAAATGTACCCTTCAGTAGTGTCTGATTAGTACAGGGGAACTGCAGGGCCAGCGCATCAACTTTCAGGTAAAGGCATTATGGTGACTGTTATTTCCAACTTTAATCTCAGGTTCAAACACAGACCATATAGCTAAAATCTGAAGAATATATCAATGTCACAGGTAGTCAAGGAGGTCAAGCAGAATGCGGAGAGCTGCATGAAGCTGAAATCATATCAAGGCAGCAGGTCATCCCAATTCTCCTTCATGAATTCTTTACAAACCAGGGATGATGGTCCCCAAACCATTTAAGGTTTTATTGAATTGTCACACAAACTGCCTTGAATCTCTACTATCAAATGAGCACCTTCAGGGCTCTGAAAGGTTGCAGAAAGTTTCAGGTCTACTCTTGTTCTGTCTATACTGTGTTTGTTACAGAGACACTGGTGTTCTGCTATGTTCATTTCTAGACCAAAACGATCTCTAGAGGCTACTGAAGTAGTCACATGCCTTTTGGTGGCCGTGGAAGATATACACATACACATTGACAAGGAGTGTCTGGCACATTTCCATGAATTCAACCAAATTTGCTGATTTAAAATGTGAAATTTGGAAAAGTAAAGGAACAACACAAGAATGTGGATAACAAGGTAGGCAGAATAAACTGGTGGGTGGGGAGGAGGGATGAGGATGGAGGAACTAAGGAAGGAAATGGAGTAGGTGCGAACTGTGGACAGGAATTGTGTCCAGATTGACCAAAAACTTCTCTGACTTAGTTCAGTTCAGGATTTCAACAGGACAGTTATTTAACAGTCCCCCAAAGAGATAGTGTTACTGAAAATGATGTGGATATGAAATTAGCATTAATCGCCCATGTTAGATTTTGGTACACATGCAAAGTGCCTTTGCTTATACAGAAAACTGGTAACTTAGTTTCCAGAGTATAAAATTTCATAAGTCAGAAAACAGGAATTCAAATGCAGGAAGGATGTTGTAGATGGGAAATCAATTATAGATGAAATAGAGATGAGATATACAACAATAGATGAATTACTATAGAATATCTGCTTATAAAAGCATTCTAGCTTCTGGAGCAAGCCAAGCTGATCTGAGCAGCCTGTATTCCAGGAGACTTACATCATCCTATCATCTCCCATTCCTCATGCATCACACCTGTTGAGCTTGAACCATACAAGTTAGATTCCCTTTCCTTACCTATCTTCCCTGTTTGCTGAGTTCTCTGGGCATGCCAAGCTGTCCTGAGCAGCCTGACAGTCCCATACAGACCTCCATTCCATTCTCTCACTACATTTCTTCCTACCTTAAGCCTGAACCACAGAGACTTGCAGATCCTGAATCATACAACGCAAGGATATCCATCAGAGGCCTGCCACATCAGGATCATCGAGGTTAACACCCTTTCCAATACCTACTACAACAGAAACAGACAGAGACCAAAGCCATCCAGATAGCTAAAGGATCTCAAAAGAAGACAATCAACAAAAGCCAAGGCAATATGCTACCTTCAGAACATAGCTAACCTTCTACAGTAAGCTGTGGATATCCTAAAAAAACTGAACCACAGGAAAATGACATTAAGTCAATCTTTACAATTGCCACAAAAAAAAAAAATACAAAATTTCTTGGTGTAACGTAACCAAGCAAGTGAAAGATCTGCATGACAAGACCTTCAATTTCCTGAGAAAGAAGTTGAAGAAGATATTAGAAGATGAAACAATCTCCCCTGCTCATGTAAAGGGAGAATTAACATAGTGAAAATGGCCATTTTACCAGAAGTAATCTACAGATTCAACGCAATCTCCATCAAAATTCCAACACAATATTTATAGACCCCGAAAAGAGCAAATCTCAACTTAATATGGAAAAATAATAAACCCAGGTAACAAAAAACATAACCTCTAGAGGAGTCACCATTCATGATCTCAAGCTGTACTACAGAGCAATAGTGATAAAAACTATATGGTATTGGGACAGAAACAGACATATTGATAAATGGAATCAAATGGAAGACACAGAAAACTCACACACCTATAGACACTTGATTTTTGATAAAGAATCCAAAACTATGAAATGGGGGAAAAAAGCATCTTTACCAAATGGTGCTGATCTAACTGGGTGTCTACTGTGGGGGACTGGTTCTAATATTTTGATTTAATCAGAAATCTGCATGTCCAAACACTGAAAATCTTTGTCCCCAGCTGGTTTTTGATTGATCAATAAAGATGCCAGTGGACAATGGTTGGACAAAGGAAGACAGGGCTGACTTTTCTGGCCTCAGTAGGAGAGGAAGTGCCTAGCCTTGCAGAGACTTGAAGAGTCAGTGTGAGAGGATAAAAAAGGGAGTTCCATCACCTCAGAGGAGAATGGGAGGGGGGAATGATGGAAGAATTGTGGGGATGGTTAACAGAAGGGGGACAGTGAGCAGGATATAAAGTGAATAAGTAGAAAATAAATAAATAATTTAATAAAATAAATAAATAAAAATAAATAAAATAAATAAAAAGAAAAGCAGTCTATACTATTGATTACAGCCTATTACAGACTAAACTACTTTTTAAACTATCTTTAACCTTCTACTAATATGAATAGAGTAGCTACACAATAAAACCTCAGATATGGTACTCTCTCCAAATACATGCATACACACACACACACACACACCCCTCAAAACTTAATATTTATTAAAGTATTGTCCCAAACAACCTTTCTCTTTCTTTGAGAGTCAATACTGCATTATGTGAATTTTAATGGCTTAGGAAATGCTATCCTAAAATTTTAATGAAATTAACTGAATTATTTTAAATAATATAGAAGCAAGAATGCCACATTTTTTAGTATTGTGTCAAAACAATTCAGAGGAAAATACTAGAAACACATAGGAATGCAAGAAGTTAACCAGAGCTGTCAGGTGGACAATGGATTATAGAGGAATTTTGTCTTAATGTTCCAATGCTGTTTTAAAAATGTTTTAAAATGAACATTTTACTTGTGCAATGTATCATTATTTAATTAAAATATATCAGTGGTGTTATTGCTATCAAAGTGGAAGGAAAGTGAAATACAAACTTCTTGGTGGATAACACCCCTACAATTCTCTGGAAGTTTAACATCAGGGTAGATTTCTGATTTTTATTTTATTTTCTCTTTAGTCACACTTCAAAGTTATTTTACAGCTGACCCAATAATAAATGCAAGACTGACTAGTACTGACTGAAAGCGTAAAGACCACCATGGTTCAGTAATAATTTCTCTTTCCCAATATTTTACAATTCCGTACATGATAGTGCACATTTGCAATTCCAGAACTTAGGGGTTGGAGGTTAGAAGATCTTAAGTCCTAAGTCCAGTCTTAGGAACATAGAAAGTTTTGTGCCTGTCTCAAAGCACCATCAAAGTGTATAGTGAAATAGACATCAGACTGTATTGACTGCTTACAACTATTCTAGTGTATTAAAAATATTAAACCCATCCCATGTTAACATGTTAATGGTAAACACACATGAATCAAAGAAACAATGAGTCTGTATAACTAATTTGCATAATTGTCTTCTCAAAAAGAAGTTTGTTACATTATGCATATAAAAACTTGAAGTAAAGTTTGATCCACTCTGAGGCATACCTTAGAGTGATTGAGAAGCAGATATTCATTAGAATAGTGGCTACTATCTTCAATATATCATTTTTAGAGGTTGATAAAATTTGTTACGATGACAGGGAAGTGAGTCATTCTGACCACCTAACACTCAGTTTCCCCACATTGTGCTATTTAATAATAAATTCAGCATTTACACACCTCAGCTAATTCAACAGATAGGGTGTATCCTCTCTCCTCTCCTCCTCTTCCTCCTCTTCCTCCTCCTTCTTCCCTCTTTCTCCTCTTCTTTCCTCTCTTTCCTCCCTCTTCCTCCTCCCTCCTCCTCCTCCTCTTCTTCCTTTCCTCTCTCTCTTCCTCTCTCTCTCTCTCCTCCTCTTCTCTCTCTCTCTCTCCTCTTCTCTCTCTCATTCTCTTGGCCTATTAAAGAGAATGTTACTTGAAACCGTATGTTTTGTTTTCCAGAAAGATTTATAATTTTTCTTTTCTCAGACATCCAATAAAGTACCTTCTTTTTTCTGGATTCTATTTCCTTAAGAAAGAATTTCAACTTATTTTCAGCACTACTACTTATAAGCTGTCCATTCTCTGGTAAGCTATACTTTCCCATTTAATAGTGACTCTTGACGAAATACCAGCTGTAAAATTCCAATTTATACTTGTAGTCATTAAGGTTGCAGTATCTTTTTGCACTTGTCACAGAATTCCAGGGACTATCAACTGTGAAAGAAAAAATAAATTCCATTGCAAGGATATTTGGTCATGTTCCCTTGAAATGTCATGGTGGGACCACAAAACAGAAAAGGTTGTTTGCCTCATGACAGTTGCAAAAGATAAGGGGAGAGGAGTCTGGAGTCCAGGATTCCTTCATTGGCAGACCCACATGACCTAATTAAAATCCTCCCTCAGCTTCACATGCTAATTTAGCTCTCACACCTGGAAATCTGCACAATGGTATCACATGCTATTGCTGGCTCTTCCCATCTGCTTGCACAATGGCATTCAATATTACTTGGACATGGTATTCAATTTCTTTGGTTTCTATTTTGTTTTATAAATAAATATTTATTTATTAGTTTAATTTTTTACAGTCCAGTTACTGCCCCCTCTCTGTCTGCCCTCCCACAGTTCCTCATCCCATTCCTCCTCCCCCTGATTCTAAGAGGATGCACCACCCCCACCAGGACTCTCTGCTCCCTGGGACATCAGGTCTCTTGAGGGTTAGGCGCATCTTCTCACACTAAAGTCAGGCCAGGCAGTTTTTGCTGTATATGTGTTGGGGCCTCTTACCAGCTAGTATATGCTACCTGGTTGGTGGTTCAGTATCTGAGAGACCTCAGGGTCCAGTTGAGAATGCTGGTTTTCCTATGGGGTTCTCCTCATCCTCAGCTTCTTCCAGCTTTTCCCTAATTAAACCACAGGGGTCCCCTAACTTCAGTCCAATGATTGGTTGTAAGTATCTGCTTCTGTCTCAATCAGTTGCTTGTTGGGCCTCTTGGAAGACAGCCATACTAGCCTCCTATCTGTAAGCACATCATAGCATCAATAATAGTGTCAGGCTTTGAAGCCTCTCCTTGAGCTGGATCCCAATTTGGGTTGGTTACTGGACCACCTTTCCCGCGGTCTCTTCTCCATTTTTGTCCCTGCTGTTCTTATAGACAAGAACAATTCTGGGTCAGAAATTTTGAATGTGAGATGGCAACCCCATCCCTCCACTTGATACCTTGTTTTCTACTGAAGGTGAATTCTACAAGTTCCCTCCCCCCACTGTTGAGCATTTCATCTAAGGTCCTTCCCTTTGAGTCTTGATAGTCTCTTGACTCCCAGGTTTCTGGTACTTTCTATAGTGTCCCCCCACTCCCACCACCCGAGGTTGCATATTTCCATTCATTCTGCTGGCCTTCAAGGCTTCTCTCCTGTCTCTCCCTACCCCATACCTGATAATGTTCCCCCTTTTCCCTACCATACTCTTTTCCACCAAGATCCCTACCTCTCTCCCTCTGTCTCCTATGATTGTTTTCTTCTTCCTCCCAGTGGCATTGAAGCATCCTCACTTGGGTGCTTCTGCATGTTAACCTTGAGTTCTGAGGATTGTATCCTAGGTATTCTGTATTTTTTTGGCTAATATCCACTTATTTAAAAATACATACCATGCATATCCTTTTGTGTCTGAGTTATCTCACTCAGGATGATATTTCTAGTTCCATCCATTTGCCAGCATAACTCATGATATACTTGTTCTTTATAGCTGAGTCGTATTCCATTGTATAAATGAACCACCTTTATTGTATCCATTCTTCTGTGTGGGACATCTATATGGCTTGTTTCTGGCTTCTGATTATTACAAATAAGGGTGCTATGACCATAGTGGAGCATGTACCACTGCGGTATAGTGGGGAATCTATTGGGTATATGCTTAAGAGAGGTATAGCTGGGTCTTCAGGTAAATCTATTTCTAATTTTTCTGAAGAACCTTCGGATTGATTCCAGAGTGGTTGTACCAGTTTGTAGTCCCACCAGCAATGGAAACGTGTTCCTCTTTCTACACATACTCTCCAACACATGCTGTCACCTGAGTTTTGATCTTAGCCATTCTGATTGGTGAAAGGTGAAATCTCATGGTCATTTTGATTTGCATTTCTCTGATAAAGGACTTTGAATATTTCGTTAGTGCTTCTCAGCCATTTGAGATTCCTTTGTTGTGAATTCTCTATTTAGCTGTATATCCCATTTTTAATTGGGTATTTTGTTTTTGTGGAGGTTAGCTTTAGGTGTGGGTTTAGTGAATATTTTTCCCAATCTGTAGGTTTCCATTTTGTTCTATTGACTATGTCCTTGCCTTACAGAAGCTTTTCAGTTTCGTGAGGTTCCATTTATCAATTCATGATCTTAGAGCCTCAGTCATGCACAATGACATTCTTGCATAGTAGAGGTGAACACTTAGATCCCCTGCACTTATATCAGAATCCTGATTTCCTGCCACATTTAGGGCAGATGACGATGCATCATCATCGTCCTGTGGCAGCCTCCTAATCAGAGAATTATATCACCCCTAAGCACAGATGAGCTTCCATCTTATGGCTACTCTTTTTAATTTAAGGAAACATTATCACACAGTGGGTAGAAAGGGGAATGATGAACAGCTTTGTTTGATAAAGTATTTCCGATACTCTGTAAATATTTGCTCAAACTACTGCTGTGGTTAAATTAATAAAAGGAAAACGTTTATTTTTTACTGGAGATGGATGTGATAAAAGCAATGAAGCAAATGATGCATTGTTGCTACTATAAATCTATGTGTCCCTGATCTAGCTTTGTTTTGCTCTGCAGAAGAAATAGCACTAGGCCTGCTTAGAAATGAATTGCTACTCAAGGTTCTGTCTACTGATCTAGATATGATCGTCATCTTTTTCCCCTTATGGAAACTACAGAAGAGTATTTTGTACTGCACAGATCAGCTTTCCATTGTTACACCATGTATATATAATACAGCAAATTTTTCTATATATGGTCAGGGAGTTATAGAGAAGAAAAAGGCCTGGGTCCACATTTCCCTTGAAGACATTGTTCCAATGATCTAAAGACCTCACATGAGTCCTACTTTTTAAAAATTCCACCATGTCTTGATAACTCATGTCATGGGTCTTCAGAAGATTCTTAGATTCTAACATTTACAGTCTAGGGAAGTTTTGGTGAAAGCAATTGTCTCTGGACTTTCTAAGCTAGGTTTCAAGGGTCATTCTTCAAGTATCAGGGGCACACCTTGTTGACACAACTCTGACATGCTAAGTTCCTTAGATGGAATTACTGTCATTTTATCTGTTCAGAGCTGTCCTTGATCCAAAACTGTCTTTGGAATTTTTTTCTAGAATACAGGGGGTTTGCTTCACTCATAACATGTTCCTAGTTTCTCATCCAATATTGGGTAAACCCTAAACTTCTAAAGAGGCATATGAGAAGAGCTGTTTCATTCTACCAGCCATGAGTCCAAATGAGACATTCCAGAGAACTCATGCGAGTGTATAGTCTGTGGGTACAGGCATGTATATGAGTGTGCATGTGTGTACATATATATGCATATGTGTGCATGTTTGTATCTATCCATGGATAATTATAATTCCTGGGGAAATTCCAACAAAGATAATAACAACATGTTCCCTGTTTTCCACTCAGCCTGTGTACTATATCATAAGCCCCAAATAAAGAAAGAGATAGAAGAACTCCTTTTATTCTAGAAAGAGAATAAGAAGCAGGAGAGAATATACATCTTGTCTTAATTACAATTACTATTGTAATGAAATACCATGAGCAACACAACTTGGGGAGTAAAAGAATTCATTTGGCTTATGCTTCTATCTCACTGTTCATCACTTAAGGAAGTCAGGAGGGGAACAGAAACAGGGCAAGAACCTGGAGGCAGGAGCTGATACAGAAGCCAGGTCATGGAGGAGTGTTGCTTACTGGCTTGTACCACATGGTTTGTTCAATGTGCTTTCTTACAGAATTCAGTACCACCAGCCCAGGGACGATCCTTCCCACAATGAGTTAGGCCCTCTGCCATCAATCATGAATTAAGAATGTGCCCTGCAGGCTTGCCTATAGCCTGATATTATGAAGGCCTTTTCTTAGTTGTAATTCCCCTTACCCCAATGACTCTAGCTTGTGTTATGCTGGCATAAAACCAGCCAAGTACACATTTCAAATAAACTTTTCTAATAATAAGAAAAGCAAATAAGTAATGGCTTTATCATGCATCCATGAAGACTGTTGGAAGAGTGTGTGTGCTGTGGTTGCTTGCTTCAACAAATCATGTTTGCCTTTGGAATGGGCAGAAAATGATTCGCCCAACCAAATATTATATAGCATCTGCAGAAGTTAGTACCTTGAAACTTTCACAGCTTTTTGTAGAAAGATTAAGTTTATGATTTAGTGTCTGCAAAAGTGAGGAGCTGTTGTCCCAGCAAGTTCCAAGATTGATTTCTTGAAGTCTATCCTTGCCAGCTCCATTTGACATGTACAAACACAATCGATATACTTATGCCACAGGTAATCACTCATTAGAGAGACTCCATCCACCCCCGTGCTACACATATCAATTCATCATGTCATCTCCCCGCGTGGCAGAATAGTGTGTTTACTCATTCAGTGGCATCATTTGAATAGACAAGGTTAATAGCAACTTAATTTCACTTTAATGGTACTTTAAATGAAATACCTTGATGAACATGAAGCCTTGGATAGTCTGCTGAGTAAATTCAATCACAAATTGTCATTGTGACAAAGCTGTGCTGTTGACAGATGGTTTTATTTGGTTTTCTCTATTTCCTGCAGAGGACCAACATTTCTCTGCCTGAGGCGTTTTGATGTAGTCAGCATTCACTACCGAGCAATGTTTTGCTTCTAGGGAAGCTTATCACAAAAATGATCAGTTTCATGATCCAAGAGTATATTTTATTTTAAAATGTTTTCTACATTAAAATGTAAAAGTGTACCATTTCCCCTTCTCTTTCCTCACTCCAAGTACTTGCATGAACCTTACTCCCTTGCTTGCTCTCAAATTCAGGGTCCTGTTTTCTTTGTTATTGTTATATATGTGTATAAGTGCATAGATATATAAAACACCCAGCCGGTTCCACTTAGGTTAGTAGTGAAATTAATATATATATATATTATATATATATAATTATATATATTAATTATATATATATTATAATTTCACAGCTGACCACTAGAGATTAGATAAACACTTCAGAGTATTCTTCCTGGGATGACTACTCTGCCATTCTCGGCATTTCTTAATGGTCTGCTGTCCTTTGTATCTCATTGGGGACCCATGAAATATCCTTCTTCAACATTAATATATCTATTGACATTGTCATTGTCCAGGTCTTGTTTAGGCACCCATATTGGCGAGGTATCATCAAAATAATTTCCCTGTCATTTCTAGTCACACAATCTCATAGCAGACTTCCTGGTCCTCTGACTTTTTACAATCTTTTAGCCTTCTTCTGCAATGTTCCCTAATCCTGAAGTGCAATAGTTATGCTGTTGGCATGCCTATTTAATCTTGGCATCTAACAGTCAGTTGTTCTTTGCATTTTGACTGTTGTGATTGTCTGTAAGAGTCTCTATTTGTTGCAAAGAAAAACTTACTTAAGACAGAGGTATACACTTATTTGTGAATACAAGAATAAGGATTTAGAAGTAGTTAGGATTTATTGGTTTTAATAAAGTCAGAGGTTGTTGAAAGTTCTCTCCTAGGATCCATAAGGCCAATAGCCCTAGGAAATTGGGCATTCCCCAGTACATGACAAGGTGTCCCTCCTGTAGAGTAAGCTATAAGTCTAATTATACAGCTATGGTTATTGCCAAGATATCAGTGCTGGTTATTATTGTTGTTCATCAGCATCTCTGATAGGTTGGACTATTGGTCGCCTTTCTTTCTTGTCACTTTGAATGTCAGCTTGAACTACTACAAAGCTATTCTTTAGAGAGGAGGCTTGTGGGTCAGATACACACAAATTGAGTCCTATATCCTAAGAACAGGTGTCTTTAGCAATAGGGACTTACCATTCACCTTGGGAAACAATCAAGGTCATACATATTATACTATACATATATATTATAATTGTTAATACATATATGTTTGTCAGTAAATTTATATTATCTGTAATCTTAGATAAATAAAAAAAAGATTATAGGTCTTCAGGACTTTTCAAACTTCTTTAGTGTTATTTCCCCCCCCCTCCTGGTCCTTTGGTATTAAATCCCCTCTGCCAGGTTACATCCCCTTCCCATTTGCTCCCTTTTCTGTCTTTACAACATTTGTATTCTGCTTGACTTGTATAGTGATATTTTACTCCAGGGAATATATTCCTAAAGCTTAAGCTCCTGTACAGCCAAGGAAAAAGTCAATAAAGATGAAGTTGAAGCCCACAGAGTGGGGAGAAGAAACCTTGGCCAGCTATACATATGATAAAGAATTTATATTCAGATTTTAAAAAGAACTGATAGAAAAAACAAAGTGAAGAAAAAGAAATGATACATTTAAAATGTGGGCCATGTCTTTGAACAGAGACTTCTGAAGAAGAAGGAAGAATTAAAGTGGCTAAGGAATATTTCAAAATAAGTTCATCATGCCTCATAATTAAGAATATGCAAATCACAACAACTTATAGATTCTGTCTTTACCACTTCGAAATGGCAAAGATCAACAAAACAAATGCTGTTGAGGGTGTAGGAAATGAAGAACCCCCATTCACTGTAATGGAATTGCAAACTGGTACAGCGACTGTGAATCAGTGTGCAAAATTCGCAGGAGGCTAGAGATGAATCTGCCGTATGACACAGGTACACACTCTTTGGCATATACTCAAAGGACTAACATCCTACTGCACAGACACATGCTCAACCATGTCCTTTGTCACCACTGGCACAAAAGCTAGGAAATGAAAACAACCTTAAATTTCTTCAACAAAAGAATTTAAAATGCAAATGTGGTAGTATACACATGGGAATACTATTCAGATGTAAATAAAAATAAGTCATGGAATTTGCAGGGAGATGGGCATCATTAGAAAATATTATATTGAATGAGTTAATCCAGACCAGGAAGACCAACAACACATTCTCTCACTTATATATTCAGATATGCAATTTTAATAGAATGTTTTAAAAAATAATTTGTTGACATATAATAATCATCAAATAAGTAGATTTTGAATAACTATTACTAATATCTGTTTGCTGATATTTTTAGGGAGTTACTCAAAATTACCTCGTCTCATTAACCTGGTAAACATTCATTGACTATTCCAGGGAGGGTAGAATAGTTCTTTGAATTGTTGTACCATTTCATGGTTTCTATCACACTAAGATTCTTCTGTGATATTAAAAACAGGTCTTCAAGGAATTCCGTGCCTACTCTCTGTTCTGCTATTGTTTAACAGCAGAACTAAAGCCATATATCTTTCAGGCATATACAAAATTTAAGACACCTAGAAAAATGCCTGTTGAGGATGATATTCATTCATAATTCATATTCAATAAATTTTTATCCTGAGTCAAATTATTGTTTTCATCTCTGCTATTTTTGTAGCTATACTGTCTAGCTGTAAACTACTAAATTTGATTTCAAGATGAGGGTCACCAGTCATTGCTGCAAAACTCTATCATTAAAAGTGCCTCTTATTGCACAGTGTCAGGCTAGAGAAAATGATAATGTATTGTATTCTTTGAAAGTACTGGGAGAAAAAATTGTGAACGATATCTCCACAACAGGATGATGAATGGATGAAGAGATAGCTATATTTACCCTTACATGAGCAGTGCATGCATATAACAAAACAGTAAATTCTAGCCAGGTTCCAAGGCTTTTTTAATTGCTCCCTGTTTCTTCTCTTAATTTATGCATTGTGTCAAAATTTCTCTTTTTCTGCCTGATACTCTTTCTAGATGAAAACTTCAGCATCTCATTCATGTGTAGGAGACTCTTTCAGACTGGAATTCACAAGGTCCTTCCTAAGGCTCTCTCCGTGTGCTAGAATATTACTTATCTTTATCTCAGATGTCAAAGCACCCATGTTTCTAATCTGCTCCTCAAGTATTCCTTACACCACTATAGCACCAAATGCTCCAACTCTTCTTCATGCCAACCCATTCCATCTCTTATAGCTTCTGTGTTTATGTGTTCTACTAGGTTATGCTATATTGTGGTATTCTATGTTATATAATGTGTTTTTCAATGTTATTTCTCTTTCTTGATTCTCAGTCAATTCTCAGTCTCTCTTCTTTTACATACAAGATTATCCTACCCATCCCCTTCCTGAATGAAAAATGTTTGACTCTCACCCAGCCTTACATCATTTTGCCTGTTTTCTAGCTTCTATCAGTACTAGTGAGCTGAAGATATTGTATGTTAATGTTGGTTGTTGTAAGATTTTGGTCCTAGAACATTTTTCCTAGATTTTATTTTTGGGTCTCTCCTTTCTCTATTCCTGTTCTGTCTTTCTGAAACATTTATTCCTTCAATTATTTATTGAAATAATGATGTTTTCCTTTGTTTCTCTAGGCAATTTTTTCAAACAATCTTTTGGGATATCATAGATATTCCAGTTACTTGATTGTCAGATTTCTGATATGAGGTCTTACATCTGTTCTGATGACATGCTTGGTTTCTAAATTATAATTCCAGTCTATGACTATATCACCATAATGCTCTTGATCACATCTAAATTATCAATCCAATTTTCACTATATGTAGTAACCTTAAGATGGAATTCAGTGTTTTTCTGTAATGTGTTTATAGAGTAAAATTTCACCTATCTAATCTGTTCTTCATTGTCTTAAAGCTATTCTCCTTGGCTCTCATTTCTCTCCTTTGTGCATTTACACTTTGCTTCTTTGACTTGAGCCCTTGTCTTCTCTCATCTAAACTGTTTTCCCTTTTTCATTAGTTCATGTTTCCTGAGGAGCATGGAGTGGGAGAAAAATAGCAGTTAGAGATTGAGCCTGTACGCAGTTTTACCTGAAATGAAGTATAACACTTTCCATTTCTCCTTTGATAACTTTATGCGTGTATACAATGTATATTGATCCAATGCAAATCTCCCTTCCTACTCACTTTATTCCATCCCCTCACTGAATATCTCCTCCTCCATGTTTCTTGTTCACTACTCCTGTTTATTTCTAAAATGCCAGATAGCCTAGTCCACTTAGTGAGGCCTGCATGTACAGGGTATAAGATCATCCAACTATATATGGAGATGGAACTCAGGGTCTCAAATATGCAAGGTAATTGCCCCTCAGTGAGCTATACTCCCAGATCAAAGTTGACCTAAAAGACAAGACCATAAAAATAATCCATTGGAATACATAAACTCATGAGTTGATATCCAACATAATTTATTGCTTTTCTAGAAAAAAACAAGTTATAAACAAACAATAAAGCAGAACACAATGAACAGAATTAAAAGGAATGAACAATACCCACACATATTTTCGAAAAAGTTCAGGAAGGCATACAGAGCAAAATGGTATAAGTAAGTTCTATTTTAGAGAACCCTATAGAGTCTTAAAAATACATGGGCAAAACCACCTACACCCCTTTATCTACTTCTTGTTTGATTCCTTGTTGTGTATGTCTGCAATATAAGAGCTGGCTGAGCTGTGATCATTTACACCACTATTATATGCAAACACATGTAAAGCTCTGAAAGAAGGTCCTTAGTACACTGGTGTTACCCACATATTGTGAAATAGTAATTCTGCAAATAGTTCCTGAAGATGTGGAGGATAATGAAAGTACACTTAGATAAATAATTTGACTGCCCTACAATGATGCTGTTTATCACTTACGTACTGAGGGAGATCTCAGTATCAAATGCATTATTATTTTCTGCTATAACAATACGATTATTCTCTTAATCGTTCAAAACTCCAACTTCAAGATTTCAAGAAAATCAAAGCAAAATTTCAGCCTGAAAATGTTTCCTCCATCAGAATACCCAGTAAAAGTAGGTCTAGTATCAACAGTAGGACAGTAAAAGTAACAGATTGTGCTCTCATGACCGTGCTGATGACTGGAGCCATATGCCTGACTGTCCCACTGTCCTCCTGCTCCTTGCTGCCACATAATTGCCATTGTGATGATGTAAAGCCTGTCATGCATTTACAAAGTATGAAGATGCAGATGGAGTGTGGGCAAATAAAACAATGCTATGAAGAGATGCACAATGCTACATAAACACAGGCAACACAGAAGCAAGTCAAGTCCATTCTGCAATAACATAAAGCCCCCCTCATGAGGACCAAGCAAAAAACATATGAGAGTTTTTTCAAATCTTAATTAATCCAGCAAATGTACATAAAAATCTTTTTTTTTTTAATTTATGAACTGTTCAAATTATTTGTTAATAATAAAAATGTACAGTTTAGTGTCACTTAAAATGTATGATTCTTAGCAATATTCAAGGGTAACTGTTCAAAACATATATAAATTCATGGAAACATGGGTTGGAGCTCTATAGCTGTGTTATACGAGTTTATTACAAGAACATAAAGAAATAGCTACTTATCCCAATAAGGCACCAACTGCACACCAAAGAAGACTCCACGCAAGTCTACCTAAATGAAGCACCAAGCTTATTGGAGTTTCCTACAGGGATATGGGACACTTGAAAGGCAGCTGCATTACCAGGAAGGCCGTCCCAACAACTCATAAGTGAGTATGAATGAAAACTCTATCCCTGCAACAACATGCTCAGCTTTCGGAGAGATCCATAGAAAGGAGTCCTCTCTCAGCAACTGATCCTTGCTTTTATAAACTTGAGAGCTTTTTGACTCTTGTAGCTTCCTAAGTACCCTGAACGTGGAGAGCTGTCTGACTGCCTCACCTCCCTCCTGTTATGACTTCAGAGCGTATCACTGCACAACAAGCTAAACTGCACATGATACAAATATTCCTCATAATAGGAGTAGTTTTGTGTAATGAATGGTAAATATAAATCTCATTTAAATCACCATTATCACTGACATATAATTGTTGAACTAATTCATAGTTCTTTAAAGGCCAATCCCATAGCATATGTGGTTCTGAATACAACCATGTTAAAAAACAGAACCACTTTTTTTTTCCTGGCCCAACTTCCATTTTTCATGGAGAAAGCAACCTAGACTGTGACGGGATTCTTCAGCAAAAGTTCACAGGAACTTGAATCTGTATTGAAGACACATGAGAAGAATGACAGCTTTGGAATTGTATTGGAGACAAAAATTAAGAGAGTCTTGTTTTTGTTTTTAATTATAGTGTGTGCAAATACAACTGGGAGTGTCACATGTAGAAACCATATCATGTGGAATATTATTCTTAGATGAAGAAACTCAAGATGCAGGAAGATCTGCTATCATATAGTGAAAAAAATAAATAGAAGATAGTCAAACTCTTGTTCACTCATCTCAACATCCATCTTTATAGTTTGCTAAAGGACTTATTGGAGGAATATATTTTATGTAGACACACATACACATATACTCACACACACACACACACACACACACACATATATATAGATATAGTAAGTATAATGATACCTATATATATTCTTCATATATATTAATATATAGGTTATGGAAGAACATAACTTCTTTATAGCCATTCTCTTCATTATAAAAAGGAGAAGCAGCAAATATAGTTTCTTCTCAAGACTTACCAGCCTTCCTGCTTCCATTTGTGCAAAGTACTTACATCACTGTCTAATAATATCTTCTTGTTTTCTCTCTCACAAGGAGAGAGGAAGAATTAATGGTATGAATTTTGTAAGCCCTTCCCATCCCTAGAGCTATGCAACATAAATATCTTATGACTACATGCATAATTCTTTCAACTTGCTTGTTGCTCCTGAGTGGGAGAGGAAGATGTGTGCACTCATCCAGAAATCTCAGTAATATTACTTACAATAAATCAGATCTTAATATTTGGATTTTCAAAAAGACAATTAAAGAACTACTTTACACATTGTCTTAATGTTCTATTGCTGTGATGAGCTATCAAGAGTCCATGAGTATGGCATCTCGTATAAAACAAAGCGTTCAACTAGGGCTGGCTTACAATTTCAGAGGTTTAGAGCATTATTATCATGGGACAAGCATGGAAGCACACAGACAAGTGTGGAAAAAGTAGCTCAGAGTTTTACATATAGATTATTAGGCAGCAGGCAAAGAAAGAGAGATGTTGTTCCTGGCTTGAACTTTTAAAGCCTCAAAGGCCTCCCTCAGTGACACACTTCCTCCAACAAAGCCACATGTCCTAATCTTTTCAAATAATGACACTCTATGAGCCTATTTTCATTCAAACTACCACGCATGCTAGCTGTATTTATTACATCTTAGTATATTTCAATCCTGTTTATAACCTTCAAACGCTGTATCTCAATGTTGTTTATTGTTTTTATCATAATTTGTTCAAGTATAGAGGCTATCTTCTATTGTGGCTTTCCCATTTCTTTTGAGATTGCACAAAAAAATCTATATAGAAAAAGACATGTAAATTTTTTTGTACTTATTTATTGATCACATGTGTGTGTGAGAGAGAGAGAAGTGAAAGGTTATGCCACTGTGTATATGCAAAGGTCAGAGGAAAACTTGCAAGAGTTAGTTCTCTACTTATATAATATGGGTCTCTACCTCTCCATCACAAGGATTACAGATGTGAGTCACATGATACAGGACCTAATAAAGTGTCATTAAACACAGTGCTCGATATATGATGATCAAACATGTTCCCAAATGAGTGTCTTAGTTTCTTTTCCTGTTGCTATGATAAAATGCCCTCCTTACAAAAGCAATTTAAAGGAGAAGGGCTCTACTGTAGGCAATAGTTTATGTCAAAATAAATGATGGTGGTAAGTCAAGGCAGTGTGCAGCTGGATCATATTGTACACACAGTCTGAAGTACAGTCATGAAGTTATGTTCTATGCTCGCTTTCTTCATCTTATACTCCCCAGTGAGTGAACAATCCTTCCCATGACTAAGGTTCCCAAGTCAATTAACACAATCAAGAGAATCCCTCAACATTTATACCCAAAGACCAATCTCCCAGGTGAGTCTAGATTTTAAGTTGAAAACAAACAGTAACCATCACACTTAGCTATATCCCCATCCTCACAAATAGTTTTAGAGCCCATATATTTACTATAAATCTTTAAGTAGATAAAATTATTTCTTTAGTCAAAGAACACATTTCTTGCAAAGTTTATGTCATTAAACTCAGATATATAATAACAACAGCAAAATATTTTTTAAAAAAATGATAATATGCTGGCCAGTGAGTCCAGAACTTTCTTACCATGTGTACCAGGTTCTGATTCAACTGAAAGATATTTGCCTACCTAGGGGTTGAGCTACTGTATCTCCATATTTAGCTGCCCTGTTATGTTTATGGGAAACTTTCCCTTAGCTGTGTGGACTGGATATTTTGCCTCTTGGATCAGCAATGAATTATTTAGTACTTGATTTGTCAGAGATAAGCATGGTTGCACTACACTGACAGTTATGCGGTAGAAATAGAATATTGTTCAAGAAATTATTGGTGCAAAAAAAGGAAACCAACACAGAAAGCAGACTTGGCTTTCGAAATATACACATGCAAAGCTCACATTTATCATAATTCAAGGGCTTTGTAAGAAGAAATTGTAGCTTGATTTGCCTTTATAAAACTGACTTTCTGTTCTGTGTGCATCTGTTCACTGGGTTTTCCCTTGTCCTCTTCTGTTAGCCTTCTAGATTGATTTCTTTTAAGGGTCTCTCTTTGTCACTTAGTTTCAAGATAAATAGATTATTTCTCTCTCATCATCTCCTTATTATCTAGTACAAAATTTCTTAGTGCATGAAATTACTTATATAAGATGCTCAAAAACATGTGAAAATGTTTTTTTTAAACATAATTTTTGATGGTATTAAAAATACTATCCTCTTTCTCTCCACATCTTTCTCCCTACTTTCCCTCTCTCTGCCTCCACCTCCTTCTACATTTAGAACTGATCATTTTCATTTGTTTAAATAATCTATTTCCCCTATTCACATGCCCAAACACAGTCATGTCTTTACTACTTACAAGTCACATAAATTTCCAGTTAATCTGATTAATTCAACAATATCACTATTCTAAATGGCCTGTCGAAATTTCAGTCCCCATGGCATGTTGACTGGGTAATTGTGGAAGGCTCAAATGTTACAACTGGCCTTTCAGGCCACATACAACTATGTAAAAACCAGTTGAGTGTTATTACAGTGAATGGCTCCCACTGTCTTTCAAATCCTGTTGTTGATTTCAGAGTTCTGATTTAATTCAACTGGGCAGTAAGGCATGGAATTATGTTTCCTTCTCATATTTCAGTGCAAAAACATTAACCATTATACATACACACAGAGAAGAGAGAGAGAGAGAGAGAGAGAGAGAGAGAGAGAGAGAGAGAGAGGAAGAAGAAGAAGAAGAAGAAGAAGAAGAAGAAGAAGAAGAAGAAGAAAGAAAAAATACTTGGAGATAGAGGTTGTCTATCAAAGACAAAGGAACAAAAGATAAAAAAGAAGTCCAAAGACCCTCAATAACATGTTAGCTCAAACTCAAATGCATTATCACAGAATATCCCAAGGATGCTATCCATGCTGCCTAAGATCTAGACTCCATCTAAGCTGCCATGACATTAGACATGTGCCACAGTATTTTCATTTAACCATGTTTATTGACATAAAAGAAGAAAGTAGCTATGATTTTAAAAATAGAGATAGATAGATAGATAGATAGATAGATAGATAGATAGGTAGATAGATAGATAGATGGTGATAGAACAAACAATATCGCAGAGCAAATGACCTGAACATAAATCATAACAGGAAAGAAGCGTTAAAGTTATTGCATTGTCATAGGAAAAGCAAAGGCAGATTCATACTTAGGCACAGGGGCAATTTGCTAAAAAGAGAAGCTCAATTCTTATTATGATTTCTAGTGGGAGGAAAAGGCCAGCATTGTTCCAAAGACTGCACAGCAACATTTCACAAGGCCCTGAAGAAATTTCTCTAATGTCTGAAATAACTGTGTACAAATACATGATAGGTTGCCTCTCTTCTCACTGCCCTGTATATTTACAAGTGATGGGAAGAGGTTATTCTAGGTGTTGACAACCATTCTAAAGGTCACATATCATATGTCCATGTTAGCATCGAATGACTTTGATTACACAAGCAATTTTATGACATCAAATTACTCTGCAAAGTGAAGAAGTATCTATCCTTAAAAGCTCAAAAACAAGAAAAGTATAGCTTTGCTGGTTCACTCTCAAGGGTGAAGAGGAATTTGAAAATTTTAAATATTCATTGAACCCGAATGTCAAACTGTATACCTGATGACATTCAGTGGCAATCATGAATACTTCTTTTGAGAACATGTTGCCTGACTGGTCTATCAAGGTGATATTTCAGAGAATTCAAATACATAGGAGAGTGCTCCCGTTACTTTTGAATCATTCTTAGTTTAACTTGTGACTGACATTTAGATAACTAAGACTTTTCTAGATGTAGAGGTCCAAGAACTGCCTTTTCCTGAAATTCTTAAGGCTTTGTCTTATGAGGTAAAGTCATTTACTTGACTTTTCCCTTTAAAAATTATAAAGCAATGGAACAGGCTGGTGAAAGTCTTCAAACTCAGTACTCAGGAGCCTGCAACAGAGAGGAATGGGTTCAGGGAGGGTGAGGGTGCACAGTGAGACCCCTTTCCTGAAATGCAGAAACAAGAAAGCCAGACTCCTTGGTTTTGGTTATGTTGTAACTGCCCAGTTAGTGACAGCATGGCAGATAGAAATGAATGTCTATAATCCCATATCTCCAGTTGTACTTAACTAAAGCGTAAGTCAGGAGCTGGCGCTCAGCTGGCAGGTGCAATTTTATCCTCAGTGCTATATAAACTATATGTGCTGATAATCGCAACACTCAAGAGGGTGAGACAGACGAATCATAAGTTCAAAATCACCCTATTCTACATAGCCCATTTGAGTCCCACCTGGGCTTCATGAAATCCTGTCTCATAAATAGACCTAAAGTGTACATTATACATGCATGTAATATTTTCCTCAAGTAAATATGTTGAATTAGCTTTTATTGAATAAGAAACAGTTGAAGTGGAGCTTAAATGCAGATAGTATTTAGATGGTTTAGATGTATTTGTGTTGTATATAGATTACTTGATAACCACAAAAGCAAACACTTTTTGTTCCTTTATTTAGAATATGTGGTCTTCAAAATAAATATATAGTTTATTTTTCCTAGTAAGTTGCTGTTCTCTGTTTCTCTGTCTCTCTGTTTCTCTCTCTGTCTCTGTCTCTGTCTTTCTCTCTCTCTCTCTCTCTCTCTCTCTCTCCTCTCTCTCTCTCTCTCTCTCTCTCTCTCACACACACACACACACACACACACACACACACACAGACACACACACACAACTTTCAGTCTTTCTTTTGACACAGACCAGAGTAGCACAGGTTAGCCATTTTTGTTTTTATAATTCTTTGAGAAATTGAAAAATGTATTTCATAATTTCCATTCTCCTTTCCCAACTCTTCCTTAATTCACTTTTCACTGCCTTCCCTATCCAACTTTGTGTCCTTGCTGCCAAATGAAGGCCAGTTTGTGAGGCTCAACTGTGTTCTTAAATATGTTGCCTCCTCTGAATCCTGGTTAACTTATCAGGCGCTACACTTTTACAGAAAAATCCCTTTCCCTCCCAACATGTAGTAATTGTCTGCTAGTCTTTAATTTCCCATGCAACCCAGAATGACCTTGAACATCTGATCCTTTTGTCTCTGCTTCCCAAGGTCTGTAGTTATAGGTGTGGACAATCAACCTGGATGCTTTGTTTCTTTTCTTTTTTGAGATGCAATCTCATTCTGGATCCCAGGATATCAACCTCCTCCTGCCCCCATACTATTCTGGAGCAGTTGTCTGCCCTATCTTTTCTCAGTTGTGTTTTCATGCTTTCTGCTGAGTAAATAATTTAAAGCACCATAGGAGAGAAAGAAAAGTTTATTTCAGGTCACAATTGCAGGCTATAGTCCCTCATTTCAAGGACATCATGGCAGAAATTTCAAACAGCTAGTCATATCCCATCCATAGTCAAGAACAGAGAAAAATGAATGCCTGTGTGCTCAATTGCTTGCTTCCTTGCTTTGCTGCTTGTTCTCATTTTTACCTCTCCATTCTTACATAGTTCAGGGCCCCTTTCCTAGGGAATGATGTTACTCATATTAGTCTGGGTCTCCACACATCAATTAGTTTAATGAAGTGGTTCCCTACAGACCTGTCTACAGACATGTAGACAATCATCATAAGACTCTCTTCCCAGGTGATTCTAGGTTGTGTTAAGCTGATAAGTCCATTGTAGTATCTGACTCAAGCTTCACCCAACAGACTTTTGCACCAAGGATTTAGAACATGAACATGTAGAAATTGAACCAGATACTTGATAGAGCTGAGGTTAGCTCATGAAGGCCATTGGTTGGGGTAACTTCATGTGTGTGAAGTAAGTGACTATGAAAGAAATGCGTGGACAGATACTGAGAGGAACAAAGGTCAAAAGACCACTGTAAAAGCGAATCATCAGAGCTTGCTGCTGATGCCTTCTAAACAACTGTTACATTGTGAGAACTTTAAGATTGAGTTATATGAGTCCTTTTAAAACATCTGGAAATTTCTGATTGAAATAAAAGACTTTTTGCTACTTGTAGCTGAATGTGTTCTAGGATATTATTACACGTGAAAACTTCAGTGACTCAAACCTTAAAGCACAGTATTTAGACAACTATGCTGGAGAGAAGTAGACATTGGTCTGATTTAATACTCATTAATGCACTCTGTTACTTATCACAGCAAATTGAGGTCCTAGTGCTATAAGAACAAGTGAGATGCAGATCTACTGGGTTAGATGTACCTGTAAGTGAGTACATAGCCCATTTGGAGTCAGAGAAAAGGAGGTCACTCTATCAAATATTTCTATGCAGAGATTGCAGTCCCATTCAGATGTGTCACCTGTGGATTAGAACTTTTCATTTCAATAGTGAGTATGGTAAACAAATGAAGGCAGTATGTGGGCTCGTTCATGAAGCTTCTGTTAAGATTCTGTTGAATCTGTTCTAGCTTTGTAGTAGAAAGAAAATAGAGTTTCTGGGATGTCGTGTGCATAAGACTTTATTTCTGCCTCTGTTGCTGAATCTCTTCTTTGGAGTGCTACTTACCCTGCTGAGAGCAACTTAGCTGTTTTCCAATCCTGGTTATAGCTGAACAATCTCAGCTAATTTAACTATTTGCTCCTTTAAAAAAAAAAAAAGGAAAACAGTTGTATCTGCTGAATATAATCATTTTCAAATTAAATAAGATTAAAACATATAAAACCCTTACAATTGATATATCTGATGTATTATAGTGAGTGTTCCTATTCCATGTGTGTGTGTGTGTGTGTGTGTGTGTGTGTATGTGTGTGTTTGTTCATCTAGCTCAATTGTGTACATCGACTCAGCCCAAGGAGAACAAAGCATGTATCTAAAATCATTCTTGGGGAAGGAACAACTATAGTAAATATACACATGATGCTAAGTGTGCTTTGTTCAGCATCATAATGTCAAACTAATTATGCCATTATTGCTCAAAAATAAGAACCAATTAATTTTTCTTTATTCAGCCCTGTAGTTCTGTCAAAATCACTTTCATTATGATTTATTTCAGCATGCATTTTCATAGCCATAATAAGTATTGGCAAAGGGAGATTTCTGCAGATTCTTTTTGTTTTCTGTGATAGAATAAAGATGACTAGTATACAGTGAGTAAATACAGATTTATTTTCACTAATACTTTAGCTAGGAGAGTTATATGCTAAGTTTCTCCTTCCCTGTGAATGTTATACAAATATAACTGAATTTGTTTGATGGATTGAGGTTAAGTGAGTGTGGCATAAATATTTATAAAACACAATTGGATTATATACATAATATATACACATGTATATATATAATCATATATATATATATATATATATATATATATATATATATATATGAATTTATCACAGAAAATGTGGTGCTGTGTATTTTAAGCAGCTCTCTCACAAAATACAAAAATGGCAAGAAAATAAGTTTTAGCATTCAGAAACAAACACACCAGATGTTTCTCTAGCTTTTTCTATTGTTTGCTTTGTGAAAATGATTGGGATGTTAGTATTATTAATTATATACAACAGTCTTCATCCTTGGAATGATCAACAAATTCTTAACCCAGCTAAATATGATATTCTTGATCATCCTGCTCACGGGAATAGGATGTCCCTTGTGTAACCATAACTTTCCTTCCTAGTATTAATCAATTGTAAGGTTGATGACCATGACTTAAAACCTGAACTACGGTGGTGGAAAGCCTTGGCAGAGGCCAGCCAAATTGCACATGTCCAGGCTTATTTATCGTGTTGTCACTGAACACCTAGAGAAATGCAGTTGTTGCTAATTCATTGTGATGTTTTCATTTTTAGAGAGGGAAGGAAGAACTCACAAGATCCTTGCTGGAACAGTGTGGTTATCACACGCTTGGACACTTTTTACGATATCAGAGAATTCTCCCTGATTCTAGCCATTTTTCCCATAAAATTTAAGAGCAATCAGTTTCAAAGAAGCCAAGGACTATGAGAGTAGGGGAAAGGCAGTGAATGAAAGGTAAGAAGGTCCAATTAAAATAGATTAAAAACTTGGATAAATACTCCTAAATTGTATGAAAAAGCCTGGAAAAGTGTTCATGTTGATTATTCTTTAAAGAAATACAAACTAAATTAGAATGCATTAACACTCATGTTTTGAAGAAAACAAACCAAAAGTAAAAACAGAAAATGTTTGATAATTGCCAAGGGGTGAAGCAAGCTACAGATCACTGCTCTTTGTCACACTGCTCTTTGGCACTTTATTAGAATAAAATACACACCGTATGCTTGAGGATTTCCATGTCTACCATATGCTAATATGCCTATATGCCTATATACTTGAGGAATTCCATGTCTACCTATATACCTCCAAAGATATAAACACATGCACACAAACATATATACATACACATGCACATACATAAATATATACACATATGCATACACAAAGCATGCACATGTAAATAACACAATCATAGATATGCATAAACACATGCATACATATACATAAATATATAAATATAAGCACAACTCTTTACAGATGTGCATGCATATATATTCATATACATTCACAAATACAAATACATATACACACATGTATACATAGACAGAGACACATAAATATATGCACATGTATGCACATGAGCTGGCAAGAGAATTTTCAGTCTCTTATTTGTGATAGGGCTGATTAGGAACCACTGTACAATACTGAAGAACTGAATAAGCAAATATTTCAGTGCTCCAAAATAAAAGAGCTTGAGTTAACATTAACTCGAGTTAACAACATTAAGGGATTAAACATTAACATTAAAGAAGCCATTAACAAAAGCATATGCGTTTGTCATCACATATATGTCATATTTCAAAAGTTGAATAGAAATTAAATCTCAAACTTAAAAGTGTGAAGTTGGAAAATACCAGTTTCAATTTTGTCTTGGTAACAAAGGGATGAACTGGAGAGTTACTCCAGGCCTTGGAAAGTTGAGAGTGAACCTCTCATTCCTGTGTTCAGACATCCCATTGCACGATGGCAACTTGCTCTTAGCACTGCTACCTGCACACGAAGGAGTATAAATGGCCTTTGACCATCACTGACCATTAAAGGAACGCCAGTTAGTGATAAATCTTTTCTGTTGTAATTCTCTAGACAGAGAGCCAAGCACTCTGTGATAACTTCTGAGGTGACTGTTGTATGAGGGAGGTTAAGGCAACGCATGCAACCCATGAACTGTTTTCTCTCTGTACACACTCTTATTCCGCCGGGTCTTCCTTGATGCCTGAGAACACATGCTCATATAAACAAACTGAACTTGTGGAGAAAAGCTGGCTAAGATGGCATTCTGAAAAGGAAACTCCTTCCATGGCAATGTCTGTGTTTATATTATTTTCTACTGGCCCTTCTGAAGTTATGGAACTCCAAAGTGAAGATACTCCCATTGTGGAATATTTACATGTATTAATTAGAGTTGGATACATATATGCCATTTATATTTATACAATGCAAACAGCCATACTCAAAAATCACTTTACAGGTTGTTAAAGGTCAAATTAATTCAGCAAGCTTTATATAGTAGCTATGAAAGAAACAGCAGAAGTGTTCATTTTT
This sequence comes from Mastomys natalensis, assembly GCA_021653895.1. Classification (NCBI taxonomy): domain Eukaryota; kingdom Metazoa; phylum Chordata; class Mammalia; order Rodentia; family Muridae; genus Mastomys; species Mastomys natalensis. Next base: position 52,633 of record JAJTUV010001636.1, on the reverse strand, counting down.
TTCAACATATTCCTTTATCTTCACATATCTCATCTCTTGTTATATATGTTAGGTACTGATATGTTACTATACAAAGGATACCTAGAATTCTCATACTTACATGTGAAATTCCAGATGGAAGTATGCATTTCTCAAGCCCTTAGATAGAATTTTGACGAATTATAAATCTGAATATCTAAATTGGACAAGTCTTCATGCACACACTTTATAAATACTATTCCTAGGATAGTTAATCCCTCAGGTCAGTCTTGTGGGATGCCAGTTTGACGAAGTTGTTCATTTTGCCTCCAAGACTTGATTTCACCAAATATGCCTCCTTTCTTCAGAGAGTCCTCCCACTTGTAGCGGATTCAAATTGCAATACTTCCTCATTGTGTAACCGAAGAGATGTATGGTGGAGGAGTGAGAAGTGGCTTGGCATTCTATCTCAGGGATTATAGCTACATAACTGAGGTGTAATTGTCTTTCTAGATCAGTAAATTAGTTTCCTCATCAGAAAGGCTTGTCCTTCTCCAAAATATCTAAGATTTTTATTTTTCTTGTTTTCCTTTTTATTTCTCATGTTCTTCTAGAATTCTACAACTACCTGTAAAGAGAGGAAGCCATTTTTTTTTAAACTTTGATTAATTAATTAAGTAATTTGCTTTATATCCTGACCTCAGTTTCCCACTCTCCTCTCAGTCCTTTCTGTGAGTGCCTTCCCCCATCCACTCCTCCTTTTTTCTTTTTTTTTTCTTTTTAAACTGTTAGCTAGTTTATTTTTATCCACAAAGAAATAGTGAAGAAATCTTTATTTTTTAATTAATTTAATTATTTAAATAACACCGTAATTTACTTATTCACACAGGGGTTATAAACACAAAAAGGCAGGATGTGGGGAAGGGAATGACACCAGAGCATAGGTGTTCAGGGGGAGTACAGATATCATTCAGAACAGGGTGAAGGTTCAGGTGGACAGGTCACTATGATTCTGCCTATGATTCACTTGTCCTTATCTAAGTTGGTACTATCCCCGAGCTACCTATTTATAAGATCTATGACTACTCAGGCTGATAAGTTTCCACAGAAGCTGCCTGTTTATAATAGCTTATAGCCTGCTGTTTCAGTGTTTTTCCACAGAGACCCAAGACTTTGTGTTAGCATGTATATATGTCAGGCCTATTGCTGATTTTAGGACTATGGCTGATTTTAGGCCTTCAGTGTATAAGCAGGGCTGCCCCTGACATCTCCTCCCTTCTCTAAGTATAGAAGGGCCTTGGTGATTCTAATCTTTCGAAGGCGGGGATAGAGGCCTGACCTCCAATAATTGAAGAGGACCTTGTAATGGCTCTGGTCCTCCTGTCGTTGTCCAGTGAGGCATGAGGGTCAGACCCATCCTGATGTCTTTTTCCTGGAGAGGGGATACTTTTTTCTTAAGAAAAGGGAAGATCTCCCAGGATATCAACCACCCTTGGCACATCAAGTTGCAGTAAGTTAGGTTCCTCTTCTACTTAGCCCAGTAGGAGGAAAGAGTCCCAAAGGCAGACAACAGAGTCAGAGACAGCACCTGCTCCCTCTCTTAGGAGTCCACAGAAAGACCAAGCTACACAAATGTGGCAGAGAACATAAGTCAGTTCCATTTGCTTGCAGCTGGGAAGGCTTCTGACTTTTCTAAAGAAATGTTACACCTTACTTTTATAGTTCCATTAGAAAAGTAAGACAGTTTCCTTCAGACGTTTGCTCTTGTAATATCTCTCATTGGAACAGCCAATATATGGAAGGGAAGACAAATGTGCTCATTTAGAGTCCCATGGGCAAAGAAACTGTCAATACCTCCTATAGTCTGCATCAACTAGTAAAGGCAATGTATGTACTTTCAGCTCTTCCTATCCCCAGGCTTGGCATTTTCCAATGAGGCTCCTGGATATATTTCAGAGTAAAGGAAATGACTTTCATTGAATTATGTTCAAATACATGAACCCCAGCATCCATAGATGTAGAAATGGCTGTTTTAGGACACCAAGGTTTATCACAACTTGCAGCTACCAGAACTACAAAAGAGCTGTTGGTACTCAGGAATACAAGATGTCTATCATTTCAAGCCTCTCTCTAATTTAGTGGCTCTACATTATATTTTGAATTACTTTGTGTTCTGATTAGACAATATCAATCCTTTGTAGATTCTGAAATATTCAGTAATAATTTTCATTCTCCTTGAAGTTTTTATTCTCTTATTTTTAAAACAAGTGTATAGATTTTTCAACATTTATTCTGAGTAAACAGCTGAGAAGGATACAATTCATCAGTTTTACCATTTTTCAGCTTTAAACATCTCATTTTTCCTTTCAATATCAGCAGTAACTTAGCTTACTTATGTTGTCTTAAAAGTTGAGGCAGCAAGGGATTCAAAATTCCCACAAGACTTCTTATGCTAGCATCCTTCCAAGTGAAAGAGCCAATGGAAAGAATTTTATTACGGTGCTATCAATAACTCAAGCTTGGGGCTCAGCTCTGCTTGGATCACCCTCTTTTGTTTGATATTTCTTTGTCATTCTTTATTCTTGTCCCTCAGGTAAAACTGCAGTTGTCAGACTCTGCAAAGGCAAAGAAAAAACTGGTTCAAGGATTGCGGAGATGATGCTTTCTGTCTATCAAATAATTTCAACAACAATCCAGAGAGATTTATCATTGCTTCTCACAAAGCCTTTTGTTTTATTTATTTATTTATTTGTTTGTTTTCATTGTGCCTTCTTCTTACCCCCTCATCTCAGTTATGTATATGCCCATTCCTGTTTATTTAGGGGATTTATTTCTTTTTATTCTTGAGAAGGTGACACCTTGTAAATGGCCTAGTCTAGTCTAATAAAGTACATAGAGCATTTTTTCCCTATTTCCTTAAAAGAGAAAAACACATGGACTGAATTATGGAGAAGTTGTGCAAAGCATAGAAATACATTAATATTTAGTAATACTTACAATTTATCTGTAAACTGCAAAACTGATAATGTTTCTGAATATATATATTTGTCTGAAAACCAGGTTTATTTATTGAGATGACTGGGTGAACCACAGTGACACAGACACTCTTGAAAAGTTAATTTATTTTGACTTTTGAGACACAGAAAAGAACATTGGTGGAAAAAGTATGTTTTTTTTTTTAAATAAAGGAAGTGAAAATTCAGAATTGAGAGGATACAGATATACATATTTGGGCAAATATAATTTTTTATTCAAGCAAACATGAAGAACATTGTAGCAATGATTACTCATATTTTTAAAAATTGGGAAAGTAGGTATTCTTTTCATTGTCCAGACTTGATTGATAATGCTAAGAAAATAAATTTAAAGGCAACTCAACTTTGTGTATTTTCATATATATATATATATATATATATATATATATATATATATATGCATGTATGTATAATATGGCAGAAGAATTAGGATATAAATGATAGTCTACTTAATTTGACATTTTGTTTTAACAAAAAACAAAAGTAAAAAAGCTAGAAAGAAAGAAAGAAAGAAAGAAAGAAAGAAAGAAAGAAAGAAAAGAAAGAAACCACCAGAATCTATAACAAAATGTTACTATCTATAGAATAACTATAACTGTATCTTCCTGACGTGTATGAAGGTGGCTCTGTTTCACCGGTCCCCTCTGTTCTGTGGTAAGTAATAACATGGACAAAGCTGATACTTTGGGTTTAGAATCTTCCCTGGCTTACTTTAAGTCTATAGGGAATTGTCTGGTATTCATTAGCAGATTATCACCTTGAAGTTCAAAGTTATTTCATTCATTTTAATTGTTTACCTGTTTTCTTCATTTGTAAAGCAGAAACTTGGAATTAGGCATTTCAATGGCTTCCTGTCAAGTCATTCTCCAGAGATGACTAAAGGCATACAGATTCACACTGAGTTTAAAACACTGCCTGCCCACTACACTTTCAAGGACTTGAAGGGACACTGAGAAAGAACTTATATTCAATAATCCTATAATTGCTTCCTATCCCACCCTGCTAGAGTGAGCCAGCTTTTACTTTATTTCCATTGTGAGACCAAGTCTTGTCGTGGGACCTAGTGTACCACAGGACTGATTGTGAAGGAAATGGCTCTTTTATTTCACATTCAGAACCATGATTGCTCTCCTGAGCAGGTGTCTGTGGGGGAAGCAGGCAGTGGAGCACAAACTAGGCACAAGCGTCAGCCATGTACTGATGTTATTTGGCCATTTCTGTGAATCCTGGTATTTGTTAAAAACCTAAGAAGCTCAGCAAGCTTTGCTTTCTATACACACGCGCAGCCCCGCCACACACACACACACACACACAAGTCTTGCATGGCCTAAAAGGACAGAATGACACAGTTCCTGCCCCTGGAGAAGAGCTGATGGTTGCTTATGATCCTTCTTCAGGAAATATGTCCCTGCCAAGGATAACTCCATAGTGATCAGAGTCAGCACAAGTGTGGGAAGCAAGAGCAGTCTAATGTCCTTAGCAAAATTGTAAACACTGTGACTTTCAGCTTACAGCTGTGGGAAAGAACTCTGAAAACATGAGTTCTAGAATGTAAAATTTCTCAACTATGCAAAATATAAGGATGCAATATGAGTTATGTGATGGGCTTCAGAGACCTAAAGGAACAGTGGCAACTGCACTATGAGCCGGCTTGTTAGAAAAGATATTAAGGAAGGAGATAAAGAAATTTGAGGAGTGATGATTCCAAAGCAAGATCCCACCCAGGTAAGTTTATTGTTTATGCTTACAAAGGTAGACAGACCTCTGAATTCATTTGCCATGTTTAAAAGAAAGTGTATTTGTTGTCTTTTGCTAAGAATCAAGGGGCTGAGCCGGGCAGTGGTGGTGCACGCTTTAATCCCAGCATTTGGGAGGCAGAGGCAGGCAGATTTCTGAGTTAGAGGCCAGCTGCTGGTCTACCGAGTGAGTTCCAGGACAGCCCGGGCTACACAGAGAAACCCCATCTCGAAAACCCCCCCAAAAAAAGAAAAAAGAAAAAAAAGAAGAAAGAAAGAAAAAAAGAAGAATCAAGGGGCTGAGGTTGTAAAATGCTAATTCATAGGATATTTAATATGAAACTGTAGTAAATAACTAGATTGATATGTAAATAAAAGATATGGATTGGTCTGCAAGGGAGAGCTAACCAAAGAGAACTTCTTAGAAAACAAACATAGCTCTTTCAGAATTTTTATAGAAGCTACCCAGAAAGAACTGTGGAGAACAAAGACATGAGCTATACAGTCTGGAAAACCCATAAGCTATACAAACCACTTTTAGAATTTTTTTTTTTTTTTTTTTTTTTTTTTTTTTTTTTTAGCAAGAGAGAGCTATCTCTAGCACAGAGCTATATTGAGCAGAAATCTATCTTAAGTAGAATACAGAGCCAAGAGCTATCTGGATAGCTGTCTCAATCAGAACACAAGGCTGTCAGCTTATACAATATGATTGGCTTCAAGTCATTCTTATCACCATTCCCAAATGCCCCTTCCTCAGAACCCCTCTTCAAACCAGGGCTAATCCTTAACACACATACATGCACACACACATGCACATACACACGCACATGCACGTATACACACATGTTATTGCCATACCAATCCATCTAATGAATCTCAAAATATTCAGGCAGAAACTTTCCCAAAGAAAATTGCCTAGATATAAATAAGTTTAGGCAACAACAAAAATAGCACCAAAGTTCCACTCAACAGAGACAGACTAGAATCTCTCTTGTCAGATATAGAAATGACTTTAAATATTAATGACCTCAACAGCCCAAATACAAGACAGAGGTTAGTTGAATAGATTAAAAATCAGTCTATTGTCTGGAAGAAACTCATCTGACCTTCAAGAATAGTAACTATCTTAGAATGATAGTAGGAATAAAAGTATTCCCAGCAAATCTGACCAGGAAGCAGGCTGCCCTCCATATTCTAAGATCTGAAAATAATAGACTTCAAATGAAGATTAATTATAAGAAATAAAAATGAAACTCCATTCTGATAAAAGGGAACAATTAATTTAGAAGATACAATCCTAGACATAATGAAAATCTTCTAGTACTTCTATGTAATTTTATTAAAAGCAAACAAATGAACAAACAAAAGAACTACTCTTTTCTTCAGGGCATAGATTATCCCCAACTAAGTAATAATACTTTCTATACCTATTGACTTCAATGCACAGGGCTTCTAGAATACAAAACAAAAAAAAAAAAAACAAAACAAAAATCCCAAACATCTAAACAAACCCCCAACCTAGATAAAACACAAGATAGATGGCAATATTTCAATCAGAAAGAATAAACAAATGTCTAGAGAATGTGTCTTTTACTTAGCAGTCACGGGAATATCTGTAAAATGGAGACCATTTGCCAGGACATAAAACATTACAATCAATACAGAAGAAAAAAATACCTAGATATCAAGAAAACAAATAACCAAATTAAAAATAGAGTACGGTTCTAATCAGAGAATTATCAAAAGAGAAATGTTCAACATTCCTAGTCATCAGGGAAATGCAGATAAAATCTTAGATTTTTTTCTTATAACATTGGAAAGACTAAGATCAATAAAACAAGTGACAGATTATGCAGGTGGTGTGGAGCAAGGGAAGAAGAAGAGATCAAAGTGCGTAAGAGCCAGAGGAGAGGGAGGACACCCAGCAAACAAGGTTCACTAAATAAACATGATCAACACATATATGAACTCAAAGACACTAAGACAGCATGCACAGGGCCTGCAAGGGTTTGCACCATAGGTAGTCTTAGAACTGAAAAGAGACCCTATCCCTTACTCAGAAGCAATCTTCTGTCGATAACTACTTGCAAATAAAATTTGAGTTTCCTTCAAGAAATTATCACTGGTGAAATAAGCAATGGCAATTTGCATGTCCAAACATAAAAATTCTCCTTTGAAAAATTAGGTTCATTTTTTATAATTTTAATAATTATATATTATGTATAATATTCATATAAAATTTCTTCTCTCTTTAATCCTAGAAATGGTTTTTCTGTATATATCACAGTTTCCAGTTTACTGTTTTTATTGGATTCTCATGTAGATGAATAAATGGTTTTCTGTTTCTTGTGCCTTCTCTTGAAATCTTTTCTTTCTGCTTGTTTTAACAAATTCTGATGTGTTAGGTTTAGTTTTATTTTTAATTAAATTAAATTAGAATTTATTAAGTGAAATTGTTTGCTTGTTTGGTTTTCCTAATGAGAGACAGAAAAGGAGTGGCTGGGAGGAGAGGGGGATAGTAACTCAGCAGAGCACATGGAGGGGAAACTGTAATCAGGATATATTATGTGAGGATAAATATCTACTTTCAATAACAGGGAAATGCAAAACACCCCAGATAGATCCCCCCCAAAAAGCTAAGCAAAAATAACAATTCTGGAAAAATTACTACACCAGATTTTTAGGGATATTACACAGTGTAACAGTAAAACCACCATGGTACTGCTACAAAAACAGACAAGTAGAAGAATGAAGCCAAATAAAAGATCAAACTACTAGTGTATATAACTGTATCCAGGTAATATTTGACAACAATGCTTGAAATAAACATAACTTGTCTTTTCTAAACTGAGTTTTATTTTGCTTTCTGAAAATTCTCCTTTGAAATTAGGTTCATTTTCATTGATAGGCAAAACCAAAAAGTGTCCATGTAAATAGCATAATGTAGGATGCTCCTCTACGTGCTTATACTGTGTAGTGTCCCTGCAGTAGTCCGTGTCACATCTGTGGAAGGGTGGCTTGGGTGATGGGTTTCACTTGCTTTTCCTAACTTGAGTGAGAGAATGCAGTCGGGTAATTTAAAGTGACTGTTCCAGAGAGGAACGTCTTTGAGGAGGGTTGAGGTTACCACTCTGCACCCCAAGCACCATTTTCTGCTTTCCTTTTCTCTCCACGTAACTGAATAATGAGCTGGACAGCATTTGAGAAGGTGAGAAATTAAAGTAATTGGTGTGCAGAAGTGAGATTTGGGATATTTTGGCTTAGTGGTGTTTTCCTGTGGTTACACCAATGTCTATTTTCCAGCTACTCATGTGCCAAATTTTAACTTTTTTGGGCATTAGACACATTTTAAAAACAAGAACACCACTAAATATGGAGGGAATACTATTCATTATTTATAAAATTAAACAAAACCCTGGAGTTATATTTCTGCATAATAATTTAACACTTGGAGACTTGGCCCTGATAGCTCTGAAATTACCGAAGTTACTTTGTCCTTTGATACAGTGTGATTGTGTGTCAGGTTTGCTATTTCTTGAAGGGGACAGGAGACAGAAGACAGAAGATGGGATAGAAGCCAGGGGATGAGGACAGATGAGCATGCACAGAAGCAGAGACAGAGCACAGTGCCAAAGGTCAGAGCACAGGGCAGAGGGGGAAGATAGGGCAAAGAAATGTGCAAAGCATAGGGGCAGGGAACAGGAGACAGAAAAGAAGGACAAGAGAAAATACACACACACACACACACACACACACACACACACACACACACACTGGGGCACAAGAGCCCAGAACACATGGCACAGGACACAGAACAAAAGCACAGGGAATGGGAACATGTGTCCTAAATATTTTTAAATCAGTAGAAACTGAAGGTCCCTCTTCTACCTTTAACTGAAGGCAGCTTAGGGAAGTATGTCTCTCCTAGGGCTTCTGGAAGCAGCGGTGCAATTCATTCATAGGCAGGTGTCTGCTAATGCCCTGAGGTTGTCTAGAGGGTGAGCACAAAATAGATATCACAGGAAGACATCTGGGAGTGAAATCTGTGGCATATGTGACTATAAAATCTGAATATAAATGTGCAGCTAAGTCTAAGATAGGGAATATATGTGTGTATATCAACGAATGATGTTTAGAGCAGTAGTAAATTTAGAAAGAGATATTTATAATTAAGAGCATGTTGGATGGCTTTGGATCATCTCTGAAAGTGTACGTTGTCACTGAGGGATGATTTTTTAAAAATCCGCAAGAGAATAAGAGGATCAATACCATTCCAGTTGATGGGAAAGCCTTGAGAGATTATGTTGGATGTTCTCACAGACTAAATGACAATACAACAAATCAAAAGTGTTAAGGTCAAATAAAAAACACTCCAATTCCCACTGCGCAAAAGAATATGAGATCACTTTAAACATGGGTGCAAAAGAGGGCAACATTTGCCTATTTATCGTACCAGAAGTAGTGGTCTTCATTATCTCAAACCTTCCTTATACCAGAAAAAGAAAAGGACTTTTATTTTTTCAACTAGCTTCCTGCTACAATGCACTTTGTAATACCATGTTGATATTACAATCACATGAATGCAAATTAAAATCAGCTTGGAATGTCTTTTTGGCAGAAGCTTCATTTCTTGGTCACAAGTTAAATATATTCGAACAGGTCTGACAGAAGAGTCTATCAGCTCTTGCCTCCCTTTCAAGCTTGTCAGCATAAAAAGCCAACATGAGGGCATTCATTACAGAAGAAAAACAAGGGAATATCACTCACATGCATACTTTGTATTTAGCTTTCTAAGACATAACCTATATGTGCTGCTATTCTTCACTATAGAAAGATTCATTTTCTTTTCTCTTTTATTTCACTTCTATCAACAATTGTATTTGAACTTCCTGAATGCTAGAGAGGATGCCCTCAAACTCTAGATTCTTCTGTTTTTGTCTTTCAAATGTTATGTGTGTACTAGTTTCCTTTCTGTAATTGTGATAACTATCATGACAAACAAAAACTAGCAAACAAACAAACAAACAACTTCCCCCCAACGAAAACAAAACTAGAAAGAAGGAAACTGTAATGAGAACATTCTGTTTTAACTTAAGGTTCCAGAGGCCTAGAGCCCATCATTATGAGTGAAGCCTGGGGGGTCTGTTGGTAGAAACAGGAAATTGTCAAGGAACAATTGGTCTGCACCCTGGGGTGTGGGGGGGTGAGTGAGTGAGAGAGAGAGAGAGAGGAGAGGAGAGGAGAGGAGAGAGAGGAAGGAGGGAGAGAGGGAGGGAGAGGGGGGGGGAGCAGAAGGAAGAGGGAGAAGGAAGAAGTGGGCCAGGGCTTAAAACCTCAAAGTCCACCCCTAACAAGTACATCCTCCAGGAAGGCTGCACATCTTCAAGGTTCTGTAATCTCCTAGCAGAATGTCAAATAGGGACTAAGTTTTCAAATACAAAGCTTATGTGGATCATTTATAATTTCAGAACTGACCACATAACCAATAAGGAGCTCTTTGGGAGGGAAGATTAATTTTTCTTTCAACATTTCTTGCAATTCTTTGGCTAAAGAAGGGAGACCCTGTGAGATTACCCCCTTCCACCTTAGCATGACAATTGATGTTCTACTTTTTTTAAAAAATATATTTATTTTTATTCTTTAATCCTTTTTACAGTCCAGACTTCATCCCCCTCCTGGTCTGCCCCCAGACCACTCTCCATCCCATACTTGAACACCCCCAGTCTACAAGATGTCCCCAACCCACCCCTTACCAGGCCTTCCTACTCCCTGGGGCCTCAAGTCTCTCAAGGACCAGGTACATTATCTCTCATTGAGGCCAGACCAGGCAGTCCTCTGTTGTATATGTGTCCATGGTTTGCATGTATGCACTCACTAATAAGTGGATATTAGCCAAAAAATTACAGAATCACCCAGGATACAACCCACAGGACTCAAGAAGGTTAACAAGCTGAAGGACTCAAGTGAGGATGCCTCAATCCCACTTGAAAGGGAGAAGAAAGCAGTCATATGGAGGGGCAGAGAGAGGAAGGGACCTAGGTGGGAGAGGGGACAGGGAGAGGAAGGGGGAACATGGTCAAGTATTGGGGGGAACAGGACAGAAGCCCTGAGGGCCGGCAGAAAGAATGGAAATAGGCAATTTTGGGAGGAAAAAGGTGGAGGGACCCTCTAGAATGTTTTGAAGTGCTTTACAGTGGGAATGTTTTACTTTTTGAGCATAAAGATACATGCCCTTGGTTTTACATTTGTCTAGACATTTCTAATCTCAACTTTCCTGTCCTACAGGAATGTGGTTTTAAGTTCATCTTGGTGATGATTATTTTCTTTTGCACAGATTTTTAGGTAAAACTAGTTGTCTGAACTTCATGAAAAGTGATTATGAATGCATGTGTGATATCAATACAGCATGATAAACTAGGTTAATCTATGCATCATAATAATGCTTTGCTACTGTTACTTATGAACATGTGCATCATACTTTCCATTTCCATTGTCTACTCTATTTAATGCCATTGAGTTGATTTTCTTAGAGAAGAGTAGAGTAGAGATGGACCCTTAAAAACACTTCTGGAGTCCAAAGTTGCTATACAAAAAATTTTCACATTAGCTTTAGTTGTAATTCCATAGCCATGTAAGAGTTCTTAAAATATGGTGGTACGAAAAAGAAATTAAACAGCAAATGTGTGTGTGTATATATATATATATATATATAATATATATATATAATATATATTATAAAGTTTTATTTATATATATAACTTGTAAGAGACAAAGAAAAACGAGGTGACTGGAGAAATAACTCAGTCAGAATGGTGACTGGCAGTGCAAGCACGGGGCGTAAATTTGAATCCCCAGCACCCAAGTGAAAGTCAGGTATGATCAGTCTGCATCTGTGACCGCAATAGTAGGGAGAAAGATAGATATAGGTGGACTCCAAATATTCATTGGCCAGCCAGTCAAGGTCAAATTGGTGAACTTCATTTTCAATGAGAATTCCTGCCACAAAAAAATCATCCAAAGAACAATGGAAGATACTTTTGGCTTCCATATGTAAATGCATCCACATCCACATATTCATACACACACACACACACACACACACACACACACACCACACACACACACAGGCAAACGCATGAGATGGGGTTGGTACTTTTAAATGGAAACTAATATTTACTCACTTTCCTAAATGGCCCAGAACCCACTTACAGTAGACATAGGCTAGAGAGCTGTGGCTTCTATTCTCATGATATTCATATGGCATATTCCCGGCTACCCATGCATGGAAAAGTAGAGATTAGGAGAAACTACTGATACATGTAAATAAACAGGGAATAGTGTTAATAGCAATGCACATGAAATAAGAAGTCTTATGGAGTATCTAACAATGAGAAGACTGTCCACTCATCTTGACCTTACCTGTTCTCGAGGGATACTGATTGAACTAATGGTGTATAAGACAATCTGTGTCAGCTTAAAAGCACTTAGCCAATTGATAAAGGTCTTTTATCACTAATAATCGCATTATTTGTGGATGAATAAAACTCTCTTCTATAAATATAGAAGGCTTGCTTTTGTGGCAAGAAGCTAGTAAGGACATTGAATACACATCTTTTTTCATATGCCAGTAGGTGCTCAACCCATGTCTTCACATCCTTGAAAACTGGTAATTCAATCCAGTCCCATCACGAGTACTGGTGTGACGCCAGCTGTTTTTATCCCCTTACTTGCTTTTTGTCTTGCATTTGGTTGGAGCTAAGAGAATATTAACTAACATAGGTTTTCTAATTACAGGGTTAGTGCAACCTTGAAGGGTAACAGTTGAGAAAACAAGTGGAAAGGTGAGTCAACACTCCTCTGAATTATTGATAGCCATACCAGGAGTGAGCACGATAGTGGAGATGGAAGAAAATGGTAGCATTATTGGTAAATTTTGAATACAGAACAAATGATATTAGCCAAGATATGTTCTATAAGTTGTGAAAAAAAGAAGCTGCCAACAATGTTAGGGTTGTGTGGAAGGATGGACTGTGAAAGGAATGGTGGTAGCATTCATTTAGTCATAGAAGAACCTGGGATTAAATAGTTTGGGGTGGAGAGGTCGAAGTTTGGATATCTGTTTTAGAAGTCAAGCTTGTTATGTCAAATTAGACTTCCAACTGGAGGTGTTAGACAGCTGAATGAGAGATTTGAAATTCCGAAGTTAGGCAGACTAAGAATAAAGTGTAAGAATCATCCATGACAGATGGGGATTGATGACTCAGATTGCAGAGCAGGGATGAGATCATTGTGTAAAACTGCTTTCCAAGTTTGAAGACAAGCCTAACTAAACCAAATTGTCTCATCATTCTTTTATACTTTAGTAAATGTAGAGATGGCTGATCTCTATGTGTTTATATATACTCATGTATATACACCCATAGTTTTACACACACACACACACACACACACACACACACACACACACACACACACACATTTATCTTGCTAGTTTCTTGCAATATATTACATTTCTACAAAGTGACTTTAACTTTTTTTTGTTGAAATAGAATCACTTTATATAGTTCAAACTGTCCTGAAACTCACCATATATCCCAGGCTAGCCTCAGTCTTGTAACAATACTCCTGCATCATCTCCTTCTGTGCTGAAATTACCTGCATAAGCCATTACTCACAGATCTAAGATAGTTATTATGTGCAAAATTCTCCATACTCATATCTAAAAGGGAAGAAAACAGTGTAAACATAAATTACTACCCCTTGTCCAGGGCAGTCTGTGCTTGCATTTCATCTAAGTGTCCATGTATTTTAATTAGCCATCTCTTTCCTTACTGAATTTACCTGTGCATTCAAAGTTTGTTAGTCTTACTTTCTCAGAAAGTGGTCAATAGCATGACTTTATACCAAGGCAATCTGGACTATCTCACATTTTCTTTTCTTGGTACTCATGAGACTCTTTGGCTTAGGTTTTGAAGTTGTATATGACAGAAAGTAGTAGAAGAGATCTGCAGTGTTCTGTGCTGGCACATACACATATTTAGGAAACACATTTCTGTGGGCTTTTCCTTCTACAGAATTGATATGAATCATTTTGAAGAATTTCACAAGCCAAATCTTTAAGATATTTATCTTCAGTAGTACTGTTTTGTGATTTAAAATAAATAAATAAATAAATAAATAAATAAATCCTATTTGATAAAGAGCCTTTTATGTTTTGAAGCTAATTATTCTATTTATCATGGAATTGATTTACAATAATCTTGCAGCTGTCAAATGTACAGCATAATACCATGAAAAGACAAAATTTAGGTTTATATGATGGTTGTCTTAGTTTTCTATTGTTGTGATGAAACACAATGAATAAAGCAATTTATAGAAAAAATGTTTATTTGTGTCTTATAGTTTAGAGGGGTGTAGTCTGTCACTATGATGGCTAAAAGTAGGTATGCAGGCAGCCAAATATTGGATGGAGTTTGGTGACTCTTATAGAAGAGTTGGGGGAAGGCTTGAGGGCCCTGAAGGGGATAGGAACTCCAGGGTCAAACCAACATAACTCAGCTCACTTGGAGTATTGGGGGCTCTCAGAGACTGATCCAACAACAAAAGAGCATACACAGGCTGGACCTACACCCCCCACCCCCGAACATATGTAGCAGATGTGCAGTTTGGTCTTCATGTGGGTCTTGAACAACTGGAGCAAGGCCTATCCCTAAAGCCATTGCGTGTCTGTGGTATCCATTCCCCTAATTCGACTGCCTTTTCTGGCTTCAGTGGGAAAAGAAGCACCTAGTCCTGCAGAGACTTGATGCGCCAGAGTGGATGGATACAGGGGAGGCTCACTCTCTTAGAGAAGAAGGAAAGTGGGAGTGGAAGGAACTGTGGGAAGGGGACCAGGAGGGGAGGCAGTGACCAGGATGTAAAGTGAATCAAAATTAAATGAAAAAGAAAGAAATCCATTTTTTTTTCTTTAACTTGCACTTATGTTGTTTCAGACTTGCATCCACTCTTTAATTTCATGATTCCAACGCCTCTGTTCATTGGTAATAGCTTTCTTACTGAAGTCCTTACTCCTACCAAGTTTTTCTAAGACATGATAGTTATGAGCCCTCAAGTTTCATGCTGATGGTCGGCTGTGATGTTAGTCCTGTAACCTGCCAATCTATATCACTGAAGAAAAAGTGACTGAATATGAGACAATAACACATAATCGAAGTGTTGCCTAATAAACATATATTTGGACCAAAAGAAAATAAGTGAGTAAAGTTCTTAATAATTGGACCCATATGAGATATCCAGGTAAAGTTTATTTTAGAACAATAATAATATTGTAAATGCTATCAGGCTGAGATTCATCTTAAGTGAGGTTTCTGTGGCTGAGATAATCCTCTGAGGAGCATTACTGATAGTATTGAGATTTTTTTTTTTTATTCCATCCACCCCTGGTAAACCATCTTACTTTGATTAACCCTTCCCTTATGTTCACATGCAATATTTGTCTTAATATTACTATACTGTCTCAATTTGTCCAAGTACGTCCTGAGTATACGTTACTTTTACATTTTAACTGAATGCTATCATTTCTGTGTAAGTTTAATTTGTTCCCCAGTGGTTCTTGTGTGGATATGTAATCCCTCATGGCCAGCATTAAAAGAGGGGAAATGTAATTAATTATGACAGTTGGAGGTAAAGACTTTGAGATGTCATTAGAAATGAATGAAGTCAACAGGGTGGAACAACCATGATTGAAAAGTAGCGATGTCTTTATAAAACAAGAAATCAGCACACACACACACACACACAGAAAGAGAGAGAGAGAGGGAGGAGAGAGAGAGAGAGAGAGAGACAGAGAGACAGAGAGACAGAGAGACAGAGAGAGACAGAGAGACTACGGTCTTTTCCTATGTGATGTTGAGTATCACTTTGACATTCAGTCAGCAAAAAGAAAACCTCCAGATATGGACCTTTGACCTCCAGAAAAAGTGAACTTTGTCAATCTCTTTTCTTAATTATATGTGATACAGGTTTAGACATCCCATTATATTAATATCAAATGCTTCAATATCTTGAAGATGATACATTACTTCCAGTACTCTAAGTTCAAATGAAACAGAATAATTTTCAAATATGGACATACCATTTTGATTAATTTTATTTGTCAGCTATGGTCTTTAGTAAATTTTTTTCATAAGGCCTAAAAGGTCAATTAAACAAGCTTTCAACATTCATGTTTTAGAATCCCTAACTTCTACCATGTCATCTTGGGAAGGAATTGTTATAAACTCTAGATGTCCACACTAATAGTGAGTTGTCAAATTGTCCCCTAATCTTCCAAGTAACTTTACTTTGGACTCTTAGAAATAAATTCTTCCAGCAGGAGTCCCTGTGCTCTTGCTAACTGAAACTGCTTTGCCACAAGTGCAGTTGTAACAAGTTTCTTAATGTCCCTGATCACAGTTTACACTAAATTCTCACAATACAATATTAAAGGCATCTGGGAAATAAGAAAAACGAACCACACAGAGTGGCTCTGGCTACTGGCACTTGTCTTCTAACTATGAGAAGACAAGATCCTATCATTTACCACTTCAAGACTCTCTCATTTTCTACCCTAAGATGGTTATGTGGAACTAGCCCTTCCCTAGGGGACATCACACTTCTATAGGCATGGAGATGGCCATCAAATAAAAGCACACCTATATACTGAATGGGTGCTCTGTTCTGTCCGAAGCTATGGCACTCACACGAAGCTGACTTTGAAATCTAGTCTAGTTTAATTGCCACAGTTTCTTTGAGATTGTCCCTCTAGAGGAAAGATAAAATGTTTGCATTTCCAGAAATTTTAGGTGCTATGCTTTTATTTCTATTTACCTTGTGGTTCTTTAGCACAGAGACTGAATTTTTGACTTACAGGCTTTTTTGCTTTTTTTGTTTTGTTTTTTTTTTTGTTGTTGTTTTATTGTTTTTTGTTTTGTTTTGTTTTGTTTTGTTGCTATGTTTTGCAATCAGATTGCTTGGACACAATCTTGCTGTTATAGTGGAGGATGTGATTGTCTTTCTCATAGGAAGAAATTTGCTCCTACTTTGTGACCAGCTCCATTTCTTAGTTTGCAAAAGATTCTAATCTTAGATCCTAGAACAAAGTATATTTAAGGTACAACAACAGTAATTAGGAAAATCAAAACAGACAAAATGGTTATGGGTTTCAAACGTCATTATCAAAATCCATAGGTATGTTTCTATAAGACAGAATATAATTTAATCTTTTTTTTTTTTTTTTTTTTTTAAGACACAAAGAAAGAGCAGTGTTTCATCAGAATTTTACTGTGGGGAAAAATCATGATTCCCTGAAATGTTGCATAATGTTTTATGTAAAATACAAAATTTACCAGAACAGTACTATATTAATTCAGACACCCAGTCCTCATGTATTCTTTTAATTCAACTTTGTCTTTTCCCGGTAGTCAGCAAGAAATGTGTTCTTTGAGTCCCTACACCAAGAGGTGTACTCTTTTCAGTAAATTAAATCAATTTCATTTGTTATGGGTCTAGGAGATTTTATTTTCTCTTATCCTTATTCAATTTTCAATTCTCCCTTCCCAGAGCATGTATCAATGTCTGCATTTGATTTTATGGCAGGTATCCTAACTTCTTTTTGCATTACAGAAGCCACTGTACTACATACTGATCCATTAATACCATAGCATTTCAAGCTCCATAGAACCTACCAAAAAGTTAACAAAAAGCTGGAGAACATTGGGTAAAATAATTAGTGATGCTTTATTCTAACTGCCATTTATTTCTAAGATCATATGGCCAAAATAAAACCAAAAGGCTTTGTAATTCATACAGTGATTTCAATCTTAGTGAGAATTTAAGAGTCTCAGAATGTTAAAATATATTTATTAAATAAGTTATTTTTTTTTTGCACCTAGGCATTTTTTATCGGGAGACATTTTATTACTGTTTCAATGACATATTCATTATAAATTTGTTTAAATTTTTATATTCTATTTCATTTATATTCTCTAATTTATTAGAATAAAGTAACAAGTTCTGAGATTAACATGTTACATCACAATACATAAATATACCGAATAAAATTCAAATCTATTAGGCACATTTATCCCAAAGTCATTTCTCCTTTTTAAAGAGTAAGAACATTTAATATAATTTCTTCATGATTTTTGAAATTTCTTTCTCCTGTCCTCAATGGCATCTAGCAATCATTGTTGTACTCAATTTTATTAAATTATTATTAAATTCATGAGTAAGATCATGCTTTAGGGTTCAAGAAATGACACAGTGATTAAGAACACAAAATGCTTTGGCAGAAGACACTAATTTAGTTCCCACAAGCCAATTTGGGTGGCACACAGAACTCCTGGGGCTCTGACATTTCTGGCACACATACTCACCCATATTAAGAGTGATGCTGATATATGTGCTCACAAAATTAAAAACAAAATAAATCTAATTTTTCTACATCTTAAAGGTTTTTTATAGTTAAAACATTTTCAGTTCTTTGTATTTATTCCTCTTTCACCTCCTCTCTCCCTCAGATTCACCCCTCCTCCTTTCCCTTCACAGAAGAGCAGACCTCCCAGGGATATCAACCAAACATGGCATATCAAGTTATATAGTAAGACTAACGACATCTCCTCATATCAAGGCTGGATGAGGCAAGCCAGTAGGAGGAAAAGGGTCCCCCTAACAGATAAAGAGTGAGGACAGGCCCTGCTCCCAGGATTAGGAGTCCCACAAGAAGACGAAGCTACCAGACACAACATATATGCAGGGGACCTAGGTCAGAGCTAGTTAGACTTCTTGATTGTTGGTTCAGTATCTGTGAGCCCCTATTATCCCTGGTTAGTTAGTTCTGTGGGTTGTATTCTCCTGGTGTCCTTGACCTCTCTGCTCCCTACAATTCTCCCCACCCCCATTCCCCAGCTTCACCCAATGTTTGCCTTTGGGTCTGTGTATCCGCTCCTGTCATTTACTCCATGAAGACTCTTTGATGATTATGCTAGGCTCTAGTCTACAAGTATATCAATGTATCTCTAAGAATCATTTCATTGACTCCTTTTTCTGTTGCTTCTTTTCTTTTTTTCTTCTTTCTTCTTCTTTCTTTCTTTCTTTCTTTCTTTCTTTCTTTTTTCTTTCTTTCTTTCTCTTCTTTCTTTTTTCTTTCCACGGTTGGCATTTGGTTCTATCCTAGGTCTGAGGTATCCAGCTTCTGGTTCCTGGCCTTGCACACAGTGCCAGGTTTTGTGGCTGGGTTGGTGGTTGGTGTTATTGGCCTATCCATTGGAAGCCTTGCCTGGTTACAGAAGATAGGAGGTTCAGGTTCTGTATCTTCCATTAATAAGAATCTTATTTGGTGTCACCCTTGTGGATTCCTCAGAATTTCCATTGCACTAGGCTCCTATGCCCCACAATTACATTAAACTCTCCCAGTACACTTCCTCTCCACCCTCCACCTGGTCTTCCCTGTTCCCATAAGCCACCAATCCCTAATCTACCTGAAAAATACATTTTATTTTCCCTTTTCAGGGAGATCCATGTATCCCCATTTGTGAGCCCTCCTCATTACTTAGCCTCTCTTTGTCTGCAGATTATAGCATGATTATCCTTTACTTTATACTAATGTTCACTTATAAATCAGTACTTATCATGTGGATCAGCATTCATCTCTCAGGTAACTCAATCTCTAACATAGGTTCTAGAGACGAATTAGAAATTACATTGTATATACTGATCCTAGCATTCAGGGCAAGTAGAGAAGATGAATCAAAAACTAAAAGGAGTCTTAACCAAACTAACCCCTAAAACTGATAGTGACTTGAAGTCCCTACTACTTTATGCCTTATATAGGGCTAGGAACACCCCTCTATACTTTAGGTCTCACCTACTTTGAGATCCTATATGGGAAGCTCCCTCCTATGCTGCCTAACCTCCAGACTGATATTTTAGCTAAATATGACCAACATAACTTTTTAAAATCCTTAAAGCCCTTGTTAGGGTCCAGAAATAACTCTGGCCTGCCATCCACCATATTTATGACTCTGATGCTTCCCATAACCGCCAAAGCTTTGAACCAGATGATGAAGTCTAGATTAAGAGACATAACCCCAAGACTCTAGAACCCTAGAAAGAGCCTCACATCGTGATCCTAACCACTCCTATGGCTGTTAAGGTGGACAAGATCAGGACTTGGCCAAGAGAAACAATCCAGCAGAGGAGACTTCCAGGCAAACAGGCACAAAAACGTTAGAAGGTCACCCCACATCCTGTTAATCCACTAAAACTCCAGTGCTCCTGATCCTGCTTGCTTGGTGTTTATGCTTTGCTATACCAGCCAGTAGCCCCCTTACTATCTAGGTACCCATAGGGCTCAATGCAACAACCTTGTCATCAAGTTCACAGTGAATGTCAAGAAGGCTGATTGAACTGCTGGTTCTTAACTCCTTTTGCCCTGGACTTAACAAAGAACTATTAGTTATAGAACACGGACTCTTCATTGAAAATAAGATACGCTCAGCCTATTCTCACCTCTAAAACTATACTGTAAACCCTACTGTTGCAAAATACATGCTGACCCAGACAATGCTTAGTAGATTTGTACTTTGGAGCTTATTCCATACATTTATGGCCTTGTTGTAAATAAGACTTAGGATTTTTTATGTACTAGTACAGCTTAGACTAGAGTGACTTATTACTCTGAGAGGATGTCTTTAATCAGGTAGCACTTCCAAACAATGTGGTTAAAAATGTGGCCATTTCTGCTGTTACTAGGTTCTCTTCTGACATAAAGCTGGCCAGAGTTACTAACATAGGAGTCTCAGCCCGAATACTCCAAGATAAAAGTTACAAGGCCCTACCAATGACAACAGATACAAATATACAGAAAAAAAAAAAATATATATATATATATATATATATATATATCTCCATCATGGCCATAAAGTATTCCCTATCCTCTCAGGCAGAATTAGTCTTACATAATAGAAGAGGCCTAGGCTTGTTCCTCCAGCAGGGAAGACTTGATATAGCCTTAGGTAAAGAATGTTGTTTCTATGTTTACCACGCAGGAGTCGTCAAAAAGTCCTTGGCCTTAGTCAGAAAGAGACTATAAGACAAAAAAATTTAAGAAGAGCAGTCTCAGGGTTGATATGAGTCCCTCTTCAATTGGTCTCCTTAGCTGATCATCCTTGCCTCTGCCCTGACCAGTCCTCTTATCCTACTGATCTTAGATTTGACTTGTAATCCCTGTACAATCAATGTTTCAGTTTGATTTGTTAAGGAACAGATTTCCACCATTCAATTAATGATTCTCAAACAACACCAGATCATAAAAATATCTCAAATATTTGAGATGACCCAAAACTGAAGTGGGAGGGGGCAGGAAATGAGAGGCTAGGCTTACTCCATGACGGGCTTCAAATCGGTAGTTTAGGAGACTAGGCCTAATTCTCTGTTTCGAAGAATTGGGAAAGTCTAGACAAATCTAGTCTGCCTTACCACCTGGCCTGAGGCAAGGATAATTCATCAACAACTGTTTACAAACTTCCTCGGGAATAGTTTCCAGACTTCCCCAGCAACAGTTTCCAGCTCCCTAGGCCCCAACAATGGTTCTGGAAAGTCCCTAGAGATAGAGACAAGATTAAAATAGAGGTCATCAACCCTTCCTAGAATTCTCCTAATGTGTTTTAAATTGGCCTTTCTAGCTCATTTTCTAGTTTCGGATTGTAGTAGAAGAGATTATTTAAACCGTCAGATTTGTCGCTGTAGGATCTCCTACCGAAGGAGACCAGTAAAGGAAAACACAACTCAATAATTATGGTATAAATAGGACACCTAGATTGGGCAGGTTTACCGCTACACTACTCTAATCCCGGCTATGAGATCCCTTATAACTTGAGGTTCATACAGGCCGCGTGCTTGTCCTCCGAGCTCCGGCTCCTCCATCTTCAGCTTCCTTCTGCCTATGGCTTCCTTCTGCCTCCTCTTCCTCCTCCTGCTTGTTCTCTTCTTCTCTTATATCTAATTCCTCTCACCTCTCCTCCCCTAAGCCTTTTTCTCCGCCTCCCCTTCTACTGCCCAATCTCTGTCTCTAGCCTTTATTTTACAGGTTTTAATTGGACAGAAGGTTTACAAGATGTCGTCTGTGTACAGATTCAATCATCCTCTGCAGCCCCTCCCAGGAGGGTAGAACTAGGATCAAAATACAAGGCTGGGGCTATCCTCAACATTGATTCAATCCTCCTCTGCAGCCCCTCCCAGGAGGGTGGAACTAGGATCAAAATACAAGGCTGAGGCTACCTGCAACATCGGGTATCTCTATCTTTGTAGACAGTAGGTCCCCAGCATGTTGAACTTCTGCAGAATAATAAACTCTTTGCATTTATACTATTTGAGTCCATTTTTCAGCAACTCCTGGACCTTTAAAATAAATAAGGAGGCTTCTAACTTGTGTGTGTGCGTGTGTGTGTGTGTGTGTTGTGTGTGTTAATTTTGTATTTTGCTGAAAGTATTTATCAGCTGTAAAACTTTCCTGATGAATTTTTTAGAGTATTTTACTGTCAAGATAACTCATATTGTGTTCAAGTGAAGACACATTGAATTTTTGCTTTCTTATTTGTTTCCTATTGATTTTCTTCTGTTGTCTTATTGCTTTAGCTAGGACTTCAAATATATTGAATAAAATGGAGAAAGTAGATTTTTTTGGTTGTTACTAATTTTAGTAGAAATCATTCAGTTTTTCTTTATTTAGAATGTTGTTGACTGTGGGCTTGCTGTAGATTGCCTTTATTATGTTGAGGTATGTCCTTCTAAGTCCTCAGCTTTGCAAGACTTTTAACAGGTGGGAATGTTAGATTTTCTGCAAGTCTTTTTCTATATCTAATGAGATGATCATGTGGATTTTGTATAGTAATTTGTTCATATAGTGTCTTACCTTATTGGTTCACACATATTGAATCATCCTGAATGATGCCATCTTGATCACAAGGAATAATATTTTAAATGTGTTCTCAATTCAAAATTCTAAAAGCTACTAAGAAGAATTTGTGTGTGTGTGTGTGTGTGTGTGTTCTGATGGAACACCATTTGCTTTATAACATAATTTAACTTTAGATTTTCTCTGTTATTTTTTGTCCTCATGATCTATCTTAGGTGAGATTCAGAAATTCAAGCCACTCCTAACTCTACAATTTGTTAAGATTTTGAGATTTTGGAATGCTCAGTACTAAATGTGATATCTTTATCATACTTTCCATCTCCCATGCTCAGGAACAGTTTAAGAGCCAGAAATAGTGGACTACACCAAAGAAACAGTATCTTCCAGACACAACAGGCCTGATATCAATATGAAATCACAGAGACTGTGAGAACATGCAGAAAACAAGCACAAATGCAATCCAGAAAAAAATCTAAATATGCAGAAGAGGAAGTGGGCACCAAGTCGAGCCTATAAATCAGAAGCTGTTAACTATTAATAATTGCTAGACAGTGGGAGGTTGGCTTTTCTCTGACAGATTATCGCTGGGTATATCAACTTTACTACAGGGGAGACTTCAGGTTTAGTAATAGTTGACCAACAAAAAAAGACTCCATTTCTCTATTTCTCTCTCCTATGTGTCCATGTGCATGTGCATGTGCGTGCATGTGTGAGTGCATGTGGGAGTGTGTGTGTATGTTCATTTTTTTGTTTGTTTTAGAATTTTATTAAGAGATGAAGAATACAAAGTTTGAGGGTCTGGAGGATATAGGAGAATGTGATAAAATATATCGTATGAAAAGTGTTTAAATTGAATCTTTTAAAGAAAATTTATGCTTTCCTTTTATTTTTATTCTTGGTTTATTTCACTTCATATAATGAATTATCCACACTGTAATAAATGGTGTGATTTCATTTTTTATTGCTAAATTGTATTCCATTATACAATGATATCATGGTTCAAAATTCATTTAGTAGCCAATACAACTTTAACTTGTTTATATTTTTGGCTGTTATAGGTAGTGTTTCACTGACCACAGGAGAGCAGATATTTCTTTAATATATCAATTTAATTTCTTTTGGATTTGTACTCAATAGTTTGATTGCTGGATTCTATTAAGGTTCTAAACTTAAAACTCAATTTTTTTTGAGGGAACCCCATATGCTGTTCCCATGATGATCACACAAGTTTGTTTCCAACAAAAGCATGTCTGCAAGCTTTTTTCTTTTTCTTCATAGCCTCGTATTATGGAATGTAGTATTCCAGAATTATAGTAGTCTTTTTTCGTAGTAGTGACTTTTTTGCCATATTTTGCCCATTTTTCTATAAGTTTGTAAATTGTGCTGTGGTATTTTGCAATGTCTAACAGCTCAAGAGGCTTAAAATAAGGAGACTATTATGTCAGATATCCATAGGCTAGACTCCAAAATTAAAGAAACCGTGAGCTTGGTTGTTCCTGAGTCTACTTTCTTTGGCTTGTAGAAGATCATTTTCTTGTTATGTTCCAATAAGGTTTTCTCTACCTCTGCCTGCTTCCTCATTTCAGTATTTGTGTATATGTCGTGTGTGTGTGTGTGCATGCGTGTATGTGTGTGTGTGTGTGTGTGTGTGTGTGTGTGTAAGGGGGTGGAGAAAACTGGAGAGGGGATTCTAAAAGTGGTTATTGACATCTTACTTAGGGAAGAAATAAACAGTAATAAGATTCATGAGAAGTAAAAGCAGACATTGGAACTAATTAGGTTCAAGAAGGGATGCTGGTAGTGGGGACCACGGGGACAGGAAAGGGTGGGGGGGGGGAATAGTACAAGAATAAAAGTATAGTCTTATATCTGCATGAAGATTATGTGCTCAATTTAAAAATGACTGGGGAAAGGAGACTACTCTTGTTGGGTCATACCTTTAATCCCTGCATCTAGGATGTATAATGTTCATCTTTGTAAGTAGCTTCTGACTAAGCCAGCTCAGTCAGTCAACAGGTTCTCCAATGTGAAATTCCTGACAAGAGGCCCTAAAAAGCTGTCTACAAGATTCCATGCCAGTTTGACCTAGGAAGAAGTTTAGGATGCACAAGGGGTGGATACTGAAAGTCCGCCTCAAAAAACCAAAAGAATGATTCATTTCTTGACAACTGAATTAATGAACATAAGTTGTATGGATTCTCTTAATCACTTTTAAAATGTATAACTTCACCTATGTACTTAATGAGTTTTATTCTTCTCAAAACTATTTGTCAGATGGAAAACATAGATAGGAAATAGACAATTTGTTTCAAATTGTGTACAGTTTTTAAATACAGAGCTCAAGATGAAGTGGAGTTTTAAGAAAAAATTCACTTGAACAACTTGATATTTTCATGTGATGCTAGAGACATAGAAACCAGGGTAAATGGCCTTGGAGATGAAAATGTTTATATCTTTAAGAACAAGAGTGCTTTTCTTATTCATTGGTGAACTTAGCTCAGAGAATTTTGAAATCTTGAAAAGCTCAGTGGCTACTAAAGCCACTAGAGGCAGTGGCTTTCTTGCATCTGGAAAGGTCACAAAGGATGAGTTTCAAAAAGAAGTTTATTATGTAGGAGCTTAACAAGAAAAGAGGAAAGAGGGCAGAGCTCCTGTGCAGCTGCAGTGGGTTCCCAGGTGTTGGTCGAGAGACATTTAAAAGAATTTAGGGCAGAAACTGAGATGCAGCATAGGAAACCAGGTCATCCCAGTTTGTCCAAGCCCAAGGTATCCATGTGCCTCTGATCTGTTCTATTTCTGTCCTCATGTAGAACTCCCAACAAGAGAAAGACATATTCAGAGACAGGAACCATATTTTTCCTTTAGTATATCTGGTTTCCAGTAGGAATATTCTAAGCTCTTGTGCTTTGGGATTACTCCCCTATCTGACCACCTTCTATTTCCAACTCTCACCAACATCACAGTGAAAGCCTTACTTCTGTGGATGTCAAGAATTCACATGTTAATCCAGGTTAGGGACCAGAGGTACAAGAGGCAGGGAAGCCCCGGTGTTTGGACATATACTTCATGAGCTTAAGAGTCACTTTAAAGTCCTCTAGAAAGAATTTATAATTGTATTGTTTCACTGAGATACTTTTAGATCAGTGGCATGAAAAATTTATATTCAATGCAGTTGAAATAATGGGAAGTGTAGCAACAGGATGAATAATGGCTAAATTCCAACCTGCTCAGGCAGAAAGCACATTGTCCATTTATGCATTACCAAATGCATGCACCTTTCAGAAAATCAAGTCAGTAGTTAATTAATGTTCAGTGGCAATCAATTGCCACTCCAATTTATGACATGCTTATTGATATTGTATCTCACAGAGAAAAACATTTATGAAATTGATCTTTCAGTTTTTGTCATTAATTTTAAGGACCTTTAAACCTTTCAAGTTTACATCTGTATTTTCCTGTGACTCTCTTTGCTGTTTATTTGCTACTTAAAATGAGAGAAACACAAACTGGGAGCTGAGCAAATCTCTAAAGCATATTAAATTTGTGACTTTACCAGAACATGAAAGTCAAGGGTAATTATGGCTTAAATCATTTCAGTCACTCAAAGCTATTTTTATATTGTTGCTGATGTTAAAAAAAATAGCAATAAATTTTTCTAAGATGCCAGAGTATTCTAAAAGAGAGATAATTTCAATGGAATTCTCCTTCAAATAAAGGACGATGTCAAGCTATGAAAAACAGAAAGTAAATTGAGGAGACCAAAGACTTGCAAGCATCACAGCTCCCCCATTAGACCTGCTGGGATGAAATAAACATGTCAGATCAACACATTTGCTTCATCCCAAGTTATGTAGATGAACACCTGGCAAACAGAACAGTTTTACAGCACAGATTCTCACAAATACTTCATTTAAAAGCTTAAAACACTTCTATCAATTGCAACATTGTGTTGAAATTTTAAGTGTAAAGTGTACTGCTTAAAAGATACATATGCAGACATGCACAGATGTATATAACAGCACTCATATGTATGCATATATTCATATCCCTGAATAATTCATAATTATTACATATACAAGTTACAAATGGTGTATGTTATCTATATATTTTTTTAAAAAATCATACAACCTCTTCATTTAGTGTGTTTTTAAATATTCAGTACTTAACACTTTATTTAGTTTAATTATGAACTGGACAAGTACACTCTTAAATTATTTGTATCTGTTTGTTGAAACTCTTTTTTACTTTAAAAAACAACAATATCAAAAAAGTTATATGAAAGAGAAATTTTTTAAAAGACAGAAATGGCTTTTATCTTTTATTTTGTATAATGAAATGAGCTGATTTAAGTCAGTTTTATTTAATACGAAACAAAGAAAGTTGCTCAAGACTATAATTGCTGCTTTTTAGCTTTCACAAAAAAAAAAGTTAAAGTATAGAGTGGCATATAATTACTGAATATGTTGCCCTCAAGGCACTGCATAACTATTCACACAAAAAATGCAAAGCAGGTTGAAAGAAAACCCATTATATGATTACAAAGCACCACATTTTATTGAAAAATGAGTTGCATACCACACATTGAATAAATATTAATTTATTGGAACATAAAATTATCAGAACCTCCTATTCATAATTTTTACAATAATAAATGAGATTCTATCATTTTAAAATGTGTATTCTATGCAAGAAGAATAGCCTAACATTGTAAACAGTAACACCATATAATAACATTCTAGAGTCTTCAACAATAATTATACAAGGCATCTGCAGAGTGCGAAGCTAGCTAAAATTTCTCTCCCAGCAATTGAGCTTTATTCACAGATCACAAGGTCCTTGCAGTCCTCAATCATTAAGTATTTGTTGGCTAGAAATGAACAGTGTTATACACGCTGTACCTTTACATGTTATAAACACGCACCCTACATGGTGAAATTCCAGTCTCTCTTTTGCTATCCTAAGAATACTTGCCAAATATCTCTGGAAACTTTGTTTCCATTGTTTTCTTTTCTCCATTAAGAAGGAAGTGTAAACATGTAGGACCTGAAGTGGGGAAGATGAGGTCCAACAGTGAGGAATAGGAGCAAGAACACATTGAGCTCAAAACCACTTCATAAATAACATATCTTCTCCTCCTCCCAACTCTTTCCTCTCTCCTCTTCCAAATTTTTCTCCCTCTCTCTTTCTTTCTCTTTCTCCTCCTCTTCTTCCCCCTTCTCCTCTTCCTCTTTTTCCCATCCTCCAACTCCTTTTATTGACCTGGTTCATTTATCAAGAATGTTCTCTCAGCAAAGCACAGGTAGCTGGTTATATATCCAAAAGTGAAGTATTTGGATCTTAGAATCCTCATGGTATTGGTAATTTTAATTGAGAAGAATCATCATGTTATTCTTATACATGTAAGATAGGTGAACTATGAATTGTGGACTATGATTTGCACATTGGATCTTATTTACCTATGTTTCATACTTATGCCTCTTTGCTTATATTCCATATTTATCACTGGCAATTATTTGTATGGTTAGGAATACAAAGTGTTAGTTGGCCTGTTGAAGTATTGGCTTATAATTTTAAAACTTTCTTCTATTTTAGTCAATTGTCTAGGTTTTTGGTAGCATTGGCTATCCAGATGAATACTTTCAATAACAAAATTTGTGACTACAATGCAGATCAAACAGACAATACATATCTTTGCTATGATCCTGCCTTAAGAATTGAAACTGCCACTTACAATAAAAGAATGCTTTTGATGGACCCAATTTTTAGTCTTGTGTCTTAAAGAGGAGAATACAGAAAGCCACACTATGAGAAAATATTGCCTCTATAATAAAAGAAGAGGCAACTTCAAGAAGTACCAAAGTCACCCCTTAGAACAAAAAGACCAGTGGTGTGAAAAGGGACTGTGGTGCTGAGTTCCAATAAGGGAGTCATCTGCCTTCCTTGGAAGTGTATGCCTGAATTATTTTTTATTAAACATGCAATCAGTTTCCACTATATTGTGTAGTGAAAGGGTACATGTCAGCTAATTTCAACTTTAAACATGAAATGAGAATAAAAGGTAATAAGCAAATATCTTTTAATTAAACCCTGACATAAAAAACCAATGGAAACTACTTTATTACTTTTATTTTCTCAGAGACACCTGAATCACTACAAATAGACATAAATTTACATAAATACACATATGATCCAGATGTCTCTGAGAAAATAGAGAAATTACATAAATCAAGGAATTATACCAGTTAGAGTTTGTTCCTTACTGGAAAAATGATAAGTAAATGACAGTATATTTCTTTAAAAAGTCATATTTACTTAGAAATATATTTGCTGCACCTTAGGTACAAGGACATAAAACCAAACTGTACTCCCCCAGTGTTGTCCTCATTTACCCCAAACTTTCTAACTCATCCATTTTCCAAGTTTATCTCTGTGGTTAGGGCCGCCTTAACAATAGATACAAACTTTCATTAGTTTGCAAAGTACAAATCAAATGATACAGAAAGTTCCTCAGGCTTACTAGCTATTGGGTAAACAATGCAGAAATTTTACTCATACTGCCTGAACAGTGAAGAAACATTATTCAAACAGAGGGGCTATTGATAGTTGGAGATTTGGATTGGATTTGAATATGAAGCTGACTCTCTAGATTCTATTTAAAGTGCAGATTAGACAGTTGGTTATCAAAGTGTTGACAGTGTTATGATGGTGGCATTTGTGGTGAACATGTACAGATCTTTGCCTTGTCATTATTGCCTAAGTTACAATCAATTGGAATACCAAGAAAAATAAGACTATTGTAGATATCTAAAGCAAGAAAGATTATACAGATGTATACTTTTATTTGTATAGTATTTATATAAGCTCATTTTTTCTAACCCATGGAGTCAAATTAGTGTTGCCAGGATGTGCTCCAACTTTTTTACGAACAGAGATATTCTCAAACTTTTAGAATAAATGTTGGGTTGTTTTCTTATAACTAGTGGTCTATGACATGTGTGGGTGGGTGGGGGAGGTCATACTATGTCAAAAAGGAAGGGCATGAGTCAAAGGAGACATGAAACATGAAGGAGGGTGATGGGGAAAGAAATGAATTGGAACCAAGTATAAGGACACATATGCATAATAATGAATCATATTACTTTGTACACTAACCTAAAATTTTAAATATAAATGTCTTACTCTGCAATGTACCATGATGATTTAAAGGTCATAATATTGACATTATAGGTTCTTCAGTCTAGAAATCCTCTCAGATGGAAGGGAAGATAATGCCATTCAACATTGTCCCTTCAAATTCCAAATATCTTCTTGAGGTTCCATTGAAGAAATGAACATGAAGTGCTAAGATATGTCTCTTCTCTCTCTTGACTCTCCCAACCTTGTCTCCGTACTTTGCTTAGTTTTTGATATTATTCTCTTGTCACAGATCATGAGGCTACTGTTCATTCACAAGTCCAAATACTTCTTAGCAACAGAACCCTCACTTTCTAACCTCGTTGCAAGATCACATTCTCCCTAAAAGGTTATATATGTATATGTATATGTATATGTATATGTATATGTATATATTATGTATGATAGTATAAATATATATATATAATATTATTTTTGTTTGGCATAGCAGACTGACTTGAGCATCAGCAGAATTTCACAATCCTGATTTATAGCTAGACTCTGAGCAAGATAAGCACCAAAACATTCTCCCTAAGCTAACAATAAGGTCAGACACAGTCCCTTTTTGTTTTCTAAAAGCTTATGTCTTATTCTGATTCAATTTAAAGCCAAATCAGACCAAAGCCACTTGCTTTTTATGATGTGAAAAACATACACCAGTATGGCCTCCAGAATGGATCCTGGCTTTTAGGAGCCACAACATGCGTTTGAAGTTCAGTGCCCCTCTAGGCAATTATATCACATAAAGTTTGTCATAATCAACTGAAGTGACACAAAGTGATTTTTCCTTTAAGAAGACACAAATTATGCTGAAAATATTGATGACGTAGACTACTCTTTAAAGTCCAGAGAGAGCTCTGGTTTTGGCAAGAGACCCTAATTCAGTTTGTCTGACTGTTAGAGTCAGTTCTCCCAGCATAAAGCACATTTAGTCACCAACCAAACAGGATTACTGAATCTTGGATTCCTGCCACTGGAAACCATTAAGAGGGTGTGTCCTATAAGAGAGGTTGAGGTACAGATGTGGAAAGTATGGTTTCTATCCTTCAGAGACTCATTTCACTGAAATACACTTAAATATATTAGCAGTCTTTTTTTGCTCAACCTTTCCTTCAGATACAATCTGTGAGGTAAAATTTGCATTGGGTCCTCCTGGGAAGAATTTGGAGGTTTTTCTATTCCTTCCATCCAGGACAACTCTACTAAACAACTCTAACAAATAATTATCAAGGATTCAAGTTTCAAAATAAGATCTATATTCAGTAAAGATTTACTTTTCCATCTCTTTTATCCCTCAAAGCTACTTTGCTCCTGGAGTAAGGAAGATCAACTTACCACACCTTGGGTTCCTGGAGACAAACCCCACAAATGATACAAGACAATGCTTACATTTTAACATATGTTTCTAACACCCACATTCATAGCTTTGCTGCTTCCAGTTATTATGCATGATCTGAGTAGCTGAAACTCACAAATCTATCGATCTGTTTGTGTTTAGGTATCTTGTCTCCGAAGAAATACTCAGAAGCCTTGTGACGTATGAGCATATGGCATATTCATGTTAGAATTTGAATCATGCTTGTTGGTTTCTGAGATAATGATTCTCATACTATTTCATGTTCTCTTAGGATATTCGGCCAACTTATTAAGGAAGAGTCTAATCTCAAACCCTATCAACTAAAGGAGGAATTAACACTGAATGTGTGAGGAGCCATGGATAGATGGAAAAAAGGAGACTGGAGGTCCCAGGGGGTTTAGAGATCAGGTGGGGTGGGGGTGGGGTGGGAGATGGGAACAGCCAGGATATGGAACAGTTGGAGGGTGGAAG
This sequence comes from Mastomys natalensis, assembly GCA_021653895.1. NCBI lineage: Eukaryota > Metazoa > Chordata > Mammalia > Rodentia > Muridae > Mastomys > Mastomys natalensis. The sequence continues at coordinate 20,947 of JAJTUV010001636.1, read as the reverse complement.
GGGAGAAACAAAATCTGGAGTGTAAAAAATATTAATTAATTAACAAAAGAGAAAACTGTAAGCATAGATAATGGTAGTTAATCGAAGCATTTATGTTGTTAATCATAATTCACTGCCCGACTTATTATGACCTTCTCTTTGGCTCCTCCTTATGCTTTCTTTGCCGTTTTAATATGTTCTTGATGCTAGTTTCTCCTAAATCATGTCACCTGAAGTAGTAGTTATGTATTTCTCAGCATCAATAAAAATACCTGCAATTGGATCCCATGGCATGTGATGGATCCTGCTCTGGCTAGACCTGAAGTTTCAGGGATGCCAGGATTGACAATAATACTTCTTTCCTCTTTCCTCCCCTTCCCGTTTTTGGTTGCAGTGAATTTAAGGCTATTGGTCCAGTGATGTAAAGTCCAAGATACGTCATATTTATATTCTCATATTTTTTGTCCTTTGTGTTTTTGCTTTATAAGACTCCTCCCCTCCTTTCCATTTGAAATTTGTACACACTGAAATAAAACCTGATTATCAAATGAATTTATTTTCATTTTGCTGTTGGAAAGTCAGTCCTAAATTTTTCATAATTATGAAAACTTGCAGATTTCCTTTGTACAAATGACCAAACCAAGGCAGAGAGAGAGAGAAAATAAATTTCTCTGCATTGTACTAAAGGTCACAGCCATCATGGAAATGAGCTAAGCAGCTATTCTATAGAACGCTAACATTTTTTTCGGCTCTGAAACAAAGTTTATGCTTTAAACAAGAAAGCATTACACTGATAATGCAAGTTGATTCCCTCCAGAGTGTCTGCTGTTTCCTAAGGAGGTGTCAAATGACCTAGACTTCATCATTTATTGGCTTTTATCATTGTATAGCTGCTTTGGTTTATTTGTTTGAGTCATGTATTTGAGCCAAATGTAAGCGTAAGAACATTCCGTTACTAACTGTGCTTAGTTGGCCACAAAGACCTCAGAGAAGATAAATCTTAAGACTTGTGGCTGTGGGGTGATCTCTGGCCTCAGTTCACAGCCTGTAGCTTTCACAGAGATGAAGATCTGATTGAAATTGAAGGAAAGCAAAATCCATTTAGCGAATCACCTTCAAGATACTCAACATTGATTTAGGTAACATAAGTACATCATTTCCTCTCTCCTTTTTCTTCCAAATAAACCCTCTTATATACCTCTTGTTGTCTCTTCATAGCATCATTTACTCTAATTGTCACACACACACACACACACTCATAATTACATAGATTCAGCCTGCATGATCTTTGTAATGCTACCTGTAGATACATATTTTACATATCATTCAAAATATCTTCTAAAAAACTGGGTTCTAACTTTGTTTCTCTCTGTCTCCTCTCTCTCTCTCTCTTCTCTCTCTCTCTCTCTCTCTCTCTCTCTCTCTCTCTCTTTCTCCCTCTTTTTCTCCCTCTCCCCTTAGAAGAGCTTAAATGGAAAGATATGGTATTTATTTCAAAATACACATTTTTACAAAAAATGTTTTTTGACTTTTTTTAAGAAAATAAAATGATTAAGCAACCAAAGTTCTGAACACAGAATGCCTTTGGTGTTGAATGCTAAAATCTGGATGGCATGATTGCCTTTGGTCTGATTTCTTTTAAGTCTTTACATGTAATTGAACCGTGCTGTATAAAAGTTTGATTGACGACTTTCTGCATTCAACAGAGCTGATCCAAGCAGTCTGTGCTAGAAACGGCTAAGCATTGCTCATTTCTGGTCATTTTATTCCCTAGTAGACAAAGTCCATTGACCTTGTCCTTAGAATGAAAAGCTCACACCCAGTGCCTTTACAATGTCTATATAAGAAGAGATTAGTCAATCTTGCATATAGCATAAAAAGGATTAGGAAAAAAACTGGCTAAGGTATAGCCAGGAAGGTCATTATGACTGATTTTAACTAAATATAGAGGACTACAAGTCACAATATCATTGTTTCTTCCAAGGGAATTTACAGCTGGCATTATGGTTTACTCTGGTTTTCCCAAGCTGGGCAGTGCAATGGAACCTGGAATAAATGGATAAAGAATTACGAAAGAAATGAGGGTTGTGGGATCAGATGTAATTGTTGTTTAGGTTAATACATATCTCTAAGCTGACCTAGGGTCCAGATATTTCAGTCTTTTAAGCATAAATTCAACTGTATTGTGTTTTACATTTACCCCTTCTTTAGAGAGTGAATACATAAAATTAATATTCTGCCTGTCTTTCTTGGGTACTTAAATGTAACATAGTCTAAAAACATCTCATTATGAACATTTTATTAGTTAGCATTTAGATTTCTTTGGACAGGAACTTACGAAACTCAAGATGATCTAATACTTGAGGAGACTAGCCTTTAATACCCAGTTCTCTTGCTTCTATCTTCCAAGTCCTGGGATAATAAACACAGGCTACGCTACTCTATCCATTACTAACATTTTAAAGAATGGTTTAGATTACCTCTGTAGTACTTAAATGTTTTGTTTTTAGTCCCATCTTTGAGGTCATTTCTACAAAGCTGAAACTAGACTTTTTGTCTATGGATGAGCTAGTTATTATTGTTTTGTTGATGTTGAGAAATAAACTGAACAAAACAGATTGGATAAAAGTGAGCTAGCATTTATCTCTCTACACATGAGCCGATATTTAGTGAATTTCTGGTATTCTATAATATTGAGCACAACAGATGCACATCCTCAATACTGATCTGCAATGCCTGAAAGAAATGTAAAGAAAACCAGATAAAAAAATATTTGGTAACAGTAAAGACTGAAAAGGAAATCTGTGAGTCCCTTCATTAAGCATGGGACAGTGCATTGACGGGATGTTTATATGAATTCTCCAAAGAAGAAATGCATGGATGCGAAGCATGTTTTATGTCTTCAATGGGTATATAAAAATACCAACATTCTTCAATTGAAAGAATTAAAATAACTTATCTAACATGCACTCAGATAAAGGGAAGTTAGGGATGTAAAGAAGGAAAGAACATTCTTCAGTCATTGTGGTGATTTGAATAAGAATGGCCCTATAGGCTAATATATTTGATGCTCCACCAAGGAGGAGTGGAATGGTTTGAAAGGATTAAAATAATTAGGAGGTGTGACCTTGTTGAAAGAAGTCTGTCACTGGAGATGAGCTTTGAGGTCTAAAGATATCCTACCAGGTCTTTTCTTCTTCTCTGCTCTCTTTCTCTCTCTCTTTCTCTCTCTTTCTCTCTCTCTCTCTCTCTCTCTCTCTCTCTTCTCTCTCTCTCTCTCTCTCTCTCTGCAATCTTGATCAGGATAGAGAATTCTCTGCTATTTCTCCAGTACTATGTCTGATTGAGTTCTGCCATGTTCCTCACCATGATGGTAATGCACAAACTTCTTGAACCTATAAGGAACACTCAATTAAATGTATTCTATTAATAAGAGTTTCCTGGGACAAAGTGTCTCTTTTCAGCAAGAGAACAATGACTAAGACAGTTGTGCACTTGCTGACTCCTGATAAAATGATGTAAGAACTCAAGGTTGTTCTTATGAAACCATGCACTTGAAAGATGTCAGAAAATTCAAAGCCTTCAGTAGACAGTTCATAACAGATGATAAAATACTTTCATAGGTCTTGTTTTATGAAGATTTTGAATGTTCTTCTGTAAGTAGCAATGAGAGACCTTTTCCCACAGGACTATTGCCCAGAGCCCTAAAAGTATGAAATCTATTCTAGGCTTACCTTTTTAATAGAAACTTCATTTCTAGAGGCTGCAAGATGGAACAGTGGGTAAGAACTCTTGCTACACAAACATAATTTAATTTGAAAACCCAGAACACATGTAAAATTCAAGAGTTGCCATGTGCTTTGAAGATGTTGGAGGTTGAGGCAAAAAGAGTGATGGGACTTGCTGACTGCCAGCCTAGCTCCAAGTGTGGAGAATAAGCCCTGTCTCAGGGAAATAAGGCCAAGAATGGTAAAGGAGGATACCACACGTTCTCCTCCGACCTCTGCATGTTTTCATATGTGTGCCCTCAGTTGCATATCCTACTCTATACACATACAATGCACATATCCCACTCATTTGCAAATGAACAAGTTGTTTTGAGACAGGGTCTACAGGCCAGACTGATTTTAAATACAGAAAGATCTATCAGCATGTGACTCCCAAGTGTTAGGATTAAAGTCAAGCACCATACTCCTAGCCCTATGTTAATTTAGATTCCCAAGAATTTGTTTTCTGTGGGACTGCATAAGGGTATCCTGGTTCTTGGCTGGGCATGGGCCTAGAACCCCGAGACTCCAAGGGAGAAACGGCAGGAGTTCGGCTACGTCCCCAGAACTCAGGGTCCTGAAAAGCAGTCTAATCTCCATAGACCTACATTGTTCAGTCACGAAGGTCATTACAGCCCCTCCCAAAGTGCACAGGTAGGAGGGTGTAACTACAGGCCTCAGGCCCTAGAGATTTACATACTAATGAAGGTCAGAGGGCGGAGCCAATTAACCATTCCTCCCCAGAACCTCCCCTTTCTCCCTCCCTACTTAACTCAGGCCTGCCCTGAGTTTTGGGGGGTACTTCCAGATCCATCTACCATCCGCCATGACAATAAACCCTTTTGGAACCAAGGACTTCCTCGTATCATTGGGGCCTCCGGGCCCGCCGCAGCCAAAGCCTCCAGCCCCTGGAACCAGAGACCTTTCTCCGGTATGTGAGAGAGGCTGCCTGGAGGCCTCCAGGCAGCCTCCACCTCGCGGGCCCCTGGGCCGCTGCCACCTGGGCCCGGGGCCTGCCGCTGTCCTGCCGCGTCGGTCCGGGACTCCGCTGCGGCCCGCCATTTTGTCCTACAGTTTTCTACTCAAATCTCTGCTGAGGATTGCTAGATAAGTAGAGAAAAAGGAAAAAAATGTTGAAAATGACATTTCAATAACTGAGAAGTTTACGGGGTGCTAGGTTTACTCTGATATGATAAGAATAAGTGACACATTGGCATAATTGGACAGGAATATTTGACTTGATTCTCAGAAGATAACACACGCTGAAATGAGTGTGAATAGACATCCAGAAAAATTGATCTTGGAGGTAAGAAATTAGAATATGCAGGCATCGCTGACTGCATGCACCATTCCCTCTCAGTCTCCTGACTTTTATAAATAATTTCGGGGATAGCTTCACCATCATTAGTCAGGAGAGGCAGAACGTCAGAAAAGATAAAGGAGCAGCTTTATGGTGAGGGATGGATGTAATTACAGTTATTATCACAGAGAAAATGAGGCAGAACAAGTTTAAAAGAATGAAAATAAGATCAAGGATCAATTTGAAATGCATTCTTATCTGGCTGTAAATATCACACCATATCTTTAAAAAAATTAATAACATGTTTAGATAGATCCACTTAATATTTTAAAAATCCCCTAATCCATTACTATTCTCAAAAAAAGTACAAAATAGAGACTCAAATCTATCTCATTTAATCCCCATAGGCATAGGTAAATGGTAATATTTATGTCTCATTTCTCTTATGCATAAAATTAGAATTATAAGCTACTTTTCCATTTTAGGCAGTTAGGTGTTCATAAAGCTGGAATTTCAAATCTAATGTCTTCAGAAGATCTTGGGCTATCTTCCAGAAAAAAAAGAAAAAAAAAAAAAAAACAGAAAGAAAAACAAAAATCCCTCTTTTATAGACTTAACTGTCCACATCACTAACCATAACCATCTGTTTTAATTAGGGTTTACTGCTGTGAACCGAATCCATGACCAAGGGGACTCTTATAAGCACAATGTTTAATTGTGGCTGGCTTACAGATTCAGAGGCTCAGTCTATTATCATCAAAGCAGAAGTATGGCAGCATCCAGCAGACCAGGGGCTGTAGGAACTGAGATTTCCACCTCTTGTTCCAAAGGCAACTAGCAGAAGACTAGATTTCAGGCAGCTAGGATGAGGGTCTTAAAGCCCATACCCACAGCAATACTTTTCTTCCAACAAGGCCACACAGCCAAATAGTGCCACTCCCTGGGCCAAGCATACTCAGGAGATCACACTATCTTCCAGCCCTACAGAACAAAATAGATTTCAGTTCAATAAAAGCTTGTTGGCAACAGTCATACATGAAGAATTAGGTGCTACAAAATCAAGTCAGATTATGGCTCTCAACCCCAAGTCTCAGAAGCTGTCTCAGCCTAAGCACAGGAGGAGTCAATGCTCCAGCTCAGATAGGAAGCTAACAAGTAACAGAACTCTTCTTTCTTTTTGTGCCATTCATATTCTGAATACATCAAGTGGTGGCTATTCACCTTGGGAAAAACTGAGACAAATGATGTAAATGCCCATCTCACTCAAGGTACTCTCCCCCCAAACTAAAACCACTCAGAAACAAGCAGATAGCAGGGGTTCAGGCAAGTAGATACACAAGTTAGCCATTACACAAACATACACAACAAGGAAGTATTTAAGTATGAAATGGGTCTTCCATGTGCATACATGAAGTTTTTTTCTGTGACAGTTCCTAATCTGAAACATACTAAAATAGTACCAACAAATATCATCGCTAAGAATTACTAGGTAAGGTTATTTTGTTTATTTCAATTTTTTTTTATAAAAGAATGACCAAATAGTATCCTTGTAGGTTCACTTACATTAATTGAATCAGAGATTATTAGAATATAAATCATCTCTCAGCAGACATACCTGCCCCCAAATGCTGTGATGTGAGCTTCATCATCTTGCTGCCCTAACGAAAATAACCAACTGCTGCTCATGTTTTCTCTCTTCTCTGTCTACCTTGTTGGAGCTCCGTGTATTTATAAGAGAAAGTAAGAGGAGATAGCGTAAATTGCACACATTATTTAAGGGAGTAAGTGTATGTGTAATATATATGTACATATTTGCATGTATGGGAAAAAATTTAAACTTCACTATTTATTCCCCTGTCACAGTATTTCCTTGTGTACCAGGAGGCATTTGTTTGGCTGTAGCAAGTCTCTTTCTATTAGTGAAATTAATCTTGACACCACATATTAAACTTAATACACAGTCAATGGGCCCAGTGTCAGATAGATGGACATGGAGCCAGACATTGCCACCCACTCCTGAAAAGTGGATCCTTTGCTGACTTTATGTTACAAAGCATGAAAAAGCAAGAAATGTAGCACTTGGCAAGATTGAGGTAAGTGAATATATGTTATTCACCATTCACCCACCCACTCAACAACCCACCCTCCCCCACAGAAACACTACAAAAAAGTGTTCTTTGGAGATTCTTGAATGCTCACTCAAAGGCATACTGCCGTGAAGTTATTTTGTAGGAGCAGAGAGATGGGGAATGACTATGTTCTGTACTAGCCAGAGGCTGCCTGGGCTCTCAACCAGACAGCAGGTCTTTGAGAAGAGTACTTAACTTGTCCAATGAAGGATCCTGCAATAGAAGGAAAGACAGATGAAAAAATTCCAAGTCAGGCAAAAGGACAGTAGGAAAAAAATAAGAGGAATACTTACTCTCATTTATTAATTATTTGACTCTAAAATTAATTCTTGAGAGTATAGTTTTTGCAAAGCACCTCTCTAGTTGTGAAAGAACAAGAGTCTTTCCTCTTGTTACCCATCTATATGATGCAGTGTCTGAGAGAGAAAATGACAGATTATTAATGGAAAAAATGAATAATGTGCTATGTTAGGGCCAGGGTAAGGAAATGGCTTGGTAAGTCAGAGAGTACCCTGATAGGAAATGAAGGATGTGATTTGTTAGAGGCTGCCAGGTGCTGCAGGGTTAAATAGAATAGGATGGAGCAAGACAGGACGAGGAAGTTCAAGACCAGCTTTAGCTTCTTTTGGCCCTTTTAAATTTAGTAATTTAAATTAATACGCAAGATAGTGAATTTCATTGGTATAGTTTTACATGAATTTTGTTCTTACTAATTCTCTCCCACTGCCTTTCTCCTCCCTTTCTTGCTTTGTTCCTTCCTGCCTTTTCACTTAATATCCTTCCATCATGTCATGGGCCATTGTTTTATCATGCATACAATGAAAACACAAATGCATTCCCCTGTGTGTATGCATGTATACACACTTCTACAAATCAGAATGTAGCATTTGAATATAATGAAATATATTGAGATAGAAATGTGTTATACCTCTCTTTGATTCTTGATTCACAGTTTTTAAGTGGAGCCACACAGAGAAGGTGAGAACTGAACCAAGAGATGGATAAGGGCAAGAAGAGAATCAGGCAGCTTTCTGGTCCATGACAAAAAAAAAACACACACACACAAAAGAGATTTTAATGGAGAATTGAATAATATCTGAAGCAGTCCAGGCCAACAGAATGTGATGGAGACAGAGTGAAATAGATATGGGCTCAAGAATCTGAGCAGTTCTTGTTCATTAGAAGACATTAGCTTTTGCCCTAAGAGTAATGGATAACCTTAAGTGTGAACTGGCTTAGACTTTTAGAAGCACTTTGTGTTTTTTGTACTAAAATTGATCCATCTAAATTTATATTAGATCATAGTAACTAAGATGTTAAGAAGTATGTTACTTCAGTTGGTCCTTATACCAAGACAGGTTTTATCAGCCAACTTCCAAATCAGGAAATGGAGGAAAGAGACACAATAGACGGAATGGATTACAATGAGTAATGAGTAGACTCAAGATTTAAACCATGAAGGAAGCCAAAAACCCTCTATGCTTCATGCTCCACAGCAAGAACAACCCTAATCCCCAGTTAACTGCAGTGAGCGTCAGAATAACCAACAACAATATTGTAGACCATTACTATCTGAACTATTTCCCAAGATGTAGATGACTGTTGTGATGGTAAGTTTGCCACAAAGTAGTTGACACTCAATATGTCAGTAGGTACTTTGTTTCCTAAGAGTATCTGATTATCCCACATATGTCTGTAGCTAGCATTGACTCTTCCCTAAGGATTCCTGTGTCTCTGATTGGATATGCCTATGTTAGCTTATAGAACCTTATAGTTGATATTTTATCAGTTCTCTGAAAACAACTTTATATTACTTCTGAAATGTCCTTTTTTTCAATTGCAAAACTCAAAGAAATAATAAACACGCTAAATAAATGCTAAGATCACAATAATGGTCAGTGAATTTTTTTTTTAACTGTGAAGACTTAAGCCTTCACAATTTTTTATCACATCTAAGAATGTTTTAAAGTATAACAGATTTGCTTTTAGTTAATAAATATACAAAGATTTTAAAAGCAATACAAATTAGTAAGAATTAAAAAAAGAAATCTTTAAACTTTTTTCTGTGCTAAAACCAGAAACTTGAAAAGTTATAGACTGCGAAACTCTGAGGGCAAGCTTTGGCTTTGGAATAATTATCAGAAAGCAACATGGGAACTCTGCAAATTTATTTGATTATAAATGTTACAATTACTTTGGGAGGTAATTTTGAGGATATTGTTAATTTGCCAATTTATTTGATTGCAGACATCAGTTTTCAAATTATTTAAATTCCGGACTTCCTAAATGCAATCATGCATGATTGAACATGACTTTTTTGGATTTAATTTGCTCAGGATGTTAGCCTTGTTTTCCCAAAAGCAAAGACTCAAAATCTAGGACTCCTAAATTTTCTTCCAGGAAATGTTAGTCAAGTTTCAAAGACCAACATAGACTTAAGATAAACTGTTAAAGCTTGACTTGAGGAAAACAACTGTAAAGGTTTACTTAATCCACAAAGTCTCACAAATCTGAACCCACAGAGTCTCATGAAATAATCACTTTGCTTATGTGATATGAAGCATAAAAAAAGATAGTGACATTTGGACATTTGGCTTTTTGTAGAGATGATCTGGCTAATTTATTTATTGAGAAGATGATGCTGAATCATTGGACATGAAGTACAGACCTTGCAATTTGGCTTGAAGAGTAGCCTTGGAGTCTTTAGAAGAAATTCCTCATGAGAAGAAATCTCATTAAACTTTCAGTGTGACCTACTTTAAACTTGACTGGAAAATACATAACATCTCCATTTAAAACCAGGAAGTAGAGCAAGTCAGGATCCTGGTAAAGTGACAGTTTATAGATGCAACCCATAATAGGCCTTGGGAATATTAGAATCTTTCCATTTACATTATCTAAATGCAAACAGACTTGCACATGATATGGGTTAAGAGGAATCCTTGCAGCTATAATCTACCTGTGTGTGTGTGTGTGTGTGTGTGTGTGTGTGTGTGCTCTTTTTGTCATCATGTTGTTTTGTTTTATGTGTTCCTGAAGATCACTCCCAGAAATTTCTCTGCCTCTATTTCTTGTGCATATTTCATCTGGTTTCCTATTGATTTCAAGTTCGTGGACTTGTTATCAGAGCTACTACAATATACGGCAGGAACAACTATCCTTCTATATGATGAACACTGAGCAGGACTTAGAAGTCTATGAAGTCTAAGAACAGAAATTCTGTCAACTGCAGAAATAGTAGCTATTGATATCATCAAACATATTTCTGTGTTTGACTGATTCTCATCAAATTTCAGTGAGAAGCTATATGAAAGACTGTTATCTAAAACAGAGAAATCTAGTTTCTTTTAATGTACCAAAATACATTTTATCATCAAGAATGGACAATGGAAAACTTTCAGCTGTTTCACTAGACACACACATATGCACACATACCTTTAAATCTGCTCTGTAATTAAGTATATTTGTTTTCTAAAATATGTATATTTTTGTAGCTAGTCATCCTGTTTTCTAGCCAATTTGCTGGAATCTACCAATTTAATAAAATTCTTTATGTTTATATTAAGTCACCTATATTTTTATTTATTTTTTACAGTCTCATACATGCATACAATGGGTTTTGTACATACTAACACTCCCCATTTACCTTCTCTGCCCCCTCCAACTTCTACGAATCCTTTTTTGTTTTTCAGCTCTTCTTTCTCCTTTTACCTCACACATTCTTTTCATCTTGTGAAGTAGATGTAAGAGCTATGTATTCAGATTAAATTTTCCATGTCAGAGAAGATTTTATAGACTCCCTCCCCACTGGCCAACTCTTACAGTCTTCCTGTCCCATTTTGTATGATGTTCCGTAGTCTTTAAAAGAGGTGACATGGATGCCTCATTAGTTGCTAATCACCCATGAGTCATCTTCAATGGGTAGTTGCCATTAGTGCCTGAAAAAATAAGTTTCTGTGGCCAAGGAGGGCAGCAACAATACTCTCAGAACATGACTATAGATATTTTGAAGACAGCTTGGCTACAGGTATTTTTAGCTTGATGACAGTACTAAGTTATGCTCTAGGGCAGTTTTCAACCAGTGGATCACGACCCCTTTGGGTGTGCCAAACTACCCTTTCAGAGACATCATCTCAGACCATAAGAAAACACATCATTACATTATTACACATAACAGTAGCAAAATTAACATCATGAAATATCAGCAAATATAATCTATGATTGGGGATCACCACAACATGAAGAACTGTATTAAAAGGTCTCAGCATTAGGAAGGTTGTGAATCACTGTTTTACGGCTTGTGACATCCCTAGTCATAGGCTTTCTTTCAGGATTTATAATGTCAGCATATATTTCTTCCTGCAGATAGGCCTTAAACCCAGAGAAAAGGTGAGTGGTTACCCAAAACAAAATTGTACCAGTGTTGTACCAGTGCGGACATCCTGGCTGGCAGGACAGCACTGAAGTAATCAAGATCTATAGCTAGGTATGACTACTAATGTTTTTCCTTTTCCAACGGCTTGTAAAGCAGCTTATGTCATTGTGAGTACTAGCCGATACAGTAGAGGATTATAGCTTAATTTCAGCTTGGCTTATCTGTGTGTGGTAGTGTTTTCAGAAATAAGGTCTTACCATGTAGTCCTGGTAGGTAACCAAGAACAGTAGTAGTTTATGTCTATATGACTAAGTGTATTAACTATACTCATCTCAATTTACCTGTTGGACCTAGGATTCAGATTCTAACATAAGTCTATCAGTCTCAAAGTCTGCTGTCAGTTTCCTACAAATAGGAAAACATATTTAAGCACTCAATATCTTGTTTCTATGGTTGATTTTATACTTTTCTTACAACTGTAATTTTTGTTTGTCTTTTTTTTTCTTTGCTTGTTTGAGACTGAGTTCAATGCTTCCCAGACTATCCATGAATTTACTATGCAGATGAGAATGGCCTTGAACTTCTAATTCTGCTGCCTTTACCTTCTGAGTGCTAGGGTCATAAGTGTGTGCTACTATAATTCATGTATTTATTGTTTAAAATGCACTAATCAAGCATCACTTACATAGGACTCTTTCTCTTTCTTTATGTTTACCTGTGGCAAGTTCTTTGTGGTCCAGTGAAGAGTATAGTAGAAGATGAAATAGAATTTAACTCATTTCAGTTATTATTGGTGTGGGTTTGCCAATTACTTTTTAAACTTTCGTGATTTTTTTGTAATGTCTGAAGAAGTTAACAAAACAAAATAATTTATAACAAATTAGTATTTTAACATGTAGTTATATTTCATGTTAAAGTATAGAAATTCAGTTTACAGCATTAAATAATGCAATGTCCTTCTGACACTGTTTATCAAGCCATCTGGTTTTCCTTTATAACCCCACAATAAAAACAAATATATTTATTCCTTGTTCATTTGAGCATACAGAAAATTTTCTCTAGCCTTGTGTTAGGAGATATGAGGCTGGCATGAGAGATAAAGATAGTAAACATCAAATAGCCCACTGCATATTACAGTGGCCATAAAAATCAAAGTATTTCATAATCAAATAAAGTTTTGATGAATGGAAATATACAACTGATTGCCTTATCATAGAACAGCACAAAAGAACTTGTCTTGTTGAGCTCTAATTGAGAGGCCAGATGGAACCTGGCAGTCAGACTGTCATTGCTGGAACATGAGAACTGCATGAGGCACTGGGTAATAGGTACAGATTTCTATTTGCATATTGCTAGAGCAGCACTTAACAGTAAGAACAAATTTCCCGATCCAAGCATCCCCTAGCAAGTGGCTATTTCTCTGGTAGGCAGCTGATAACAGTTTCTCTTTTAGTAGGCATTGTATAGTTGTCATGAATGATTCTAATTATTATAATCCATGGAAAAATGTAACTCTTGATACATAAATTATATGAAGAAACTCTACACAATAAATATTTTTCCTAGCATTTCTATTAGAATGCATAGGCAAGCTAGATATATTGTGTGCTAATTTATTATAGTAACAAATGAAAATGAATAATAAATCAAATAAAACTTATATATGCTTTTTAGTTTTCAATGCCTTTCTCTCAAGCTTTTTCTAACATATCCATGACTTCCAATATATCTGAAAATGAAGATCTCTTTATTATATATTACACTGTCACTACAATTGAAGATGAATCATTATCTACATCTACCCATTACAAGTAGGTCATATTCCTAGATGTTACAAATTCTCTTTTTGAAACAAGAATTGTCTTCCACTAAATTTGTAAGATTCATTATCCACGAAAGACACTCTATATTTCTCCGTTTTATTTGAAAGTGTAAATCAATGTTAGATAAACCATATACTATCAAGATAAGCCATATACTTGACCATAAAACACGTTAATACACGCTGGGCGGTGGTGGCGCACGCCTTTAATCCTAGCACTTGGGAGGCAGAGGCAGGCAGATTTCTGAGTTCGAGGCCAGCCTGGTCTACAGAGTGAGTTCCAGGACAGCCAGGGCTATACAGAGAAACCCTGTCCCCAAAAAAAAAAACAAAAAACAAAAAACAAAAAAAAAAAACACGTTAATACATTAAAAAGATGATTATCATATAATCACACAATTGTACTTTGTGAATGAACCAGAAGCAACAACAACAAAAACCAAACCTTAAGTATCATCCCAAATTGGACAATCAAATAATGCATAAAGCAACTAATAGGTCAAGGAAAGAATCACACTTAACTTATGAATTGAAAGTAGAAGAGAATAAAATAAGGCAAGCCTGCATTTCTTTGGTATACTTAATGCACTATTTCTAAAGAATGTCATTTTTTAAATTGATTCAGTGATACAGAAAAAGTAAATTAAAGGGAAAATACCAAGTACCTACATCTCTTCAAGATCAAGCTGGTAAAATTTTCAGCATGAACCAAGAGAGCTCTCTGAGGAGTTGCAATCTTCTTGAGGGCCTTCAATCTTCCCCCTAACTCTTCCACAGAGGTCTTCGACCTCCAACCGATGTTTATCTGTGGGTATCTGCATCTGGCTCAGTCAGCTGCTGAGTAGAGCCTCTCAGAGGGCTGCTATGCCATGCTCCTATCTGTAAGCACAACATAGCATCATTAATAGTGTGAGGGATTAGAGCCTTCCCAGAGGATGGGTCTCCAAATGAGCATATCATTCCTTCAGCTTCTTCTCCATCTTTGTCCCTGCATTTCTTTTAAGCAGGATCAATTTTGGGTCAAAAGTTTTGTAGGTAGATTGGTGTCCCCATAACTCCATAGGGGTCATTTCTAGCTACTAGAGGTGGTCTCTTCAGATGCCATATCCCAACTGTTGGGTATGTTTGCTAAAGTCACCTGCATTGACTCCTGGGAGCTTACCTCATGTGTGTCTCTGGGACTTCCTAGAGAATCTCCCTAGCCCTGGAAGATGCACATTTCCATTCATTATCTGGGCCTTTTGAGTGTCTCCCCTGTTTCTTCCCATGCCTTATTCTGCCTTTCCTTTTTACCTTCCCCCTCCCCTCTGCCACCCAGTTTTCTCTCTTCTTCTGCCTCCCAGAACTATTTTGTTCCCCCTTGGAAGTGGGATTGAAGCATCCTCACTTGAGCCTTACTTCTTATTTAATTTCTTTTGGTCTCTGTGGTATATTATGGGAATTCTGAATTTTATCCATGGATTAGTGAGTATATACCATGCATGTCCTGTTGAGTATGGGATACCTCACTCAAGATGAAATTTTCTCTTTCTTTCTTTCTTTCTTTCTTTCTTTCTTTCTTTCTTTCTTTCTTTCTTCTTTCTTTTCTTTCTTTCTTTCTTTCTTTCTTTCTTTTTTTCAATGCAAACACAACAGGAATTTATTGTTCAATCATGCTGGGGTCATCCTGCACCCGAAGGGGAGGCCACTCAGGCAACTCATTCAGCAGCTTTTATACAGTTTCCAGGGGCAGAATGGAGAAATAGCAACTAGGCACAATGTGATTGGCAGAACAGTGTGACTTTTAAACTGATTGGTCCTTAGGTTGGTCCTCTCTGAGGAATGTGTCTACTGTGTTCTGTTCCCCTTGTGGTCTTCCCGAGGAAGCCTCTCCCTTCTGGAGGGGAGGAGTGCCTACGTATTTTATGACCTCTTTCTTCCAGGGGGTAAGGGATGCCTGCATACTTCCAACGATCTCTCCTTTTTGGGAAAAAAGGGGGTCTGGTGGAATTTTACAAAGGCTCTGAGCTGACCTTTTCATTGTAAATAAAGAAACCCTAATGCAATCGCATTGGAATCAGCTCCTTGGTGGTTTTGCGGGGTTCATGAACACTTCCTGGAACAGAAGAACAAACTGGACAATGCAAGTAAACAGACTCTGTGCTCACTCAGAGCTTTCAGCTTTTCAGCTCAATGCTAAACGAGTTTATCCCACCAGACCGTTGCCTGAGTATCCGCTGACATAGGAGAAGACAGAAAGGTGGCAAGAGTTGGATATTATAATATATTTATATTCCAACTAATATATGATATATATCAATATATAATATATTGCACATATCACACACATATATACATACATACATACATATACAATATATATGTATATGTATCATGTTTTACAGATATCTTTCACATAGTCCTGAAGTGCCAGGAAAGTGTTAGGCTTTTAAAATGCTGTCTTTGATCTTCTAGTAATGTCCTTTGTGCTTAAGTTGGGTTATTTCTCTGTTATTTCAAACTGGCAGCTTTCTCTGGAAACATGGGACCAAGTTGTACTCTTGTGCCAAATAGTACCCTGTGAGTCTACTTTTATTGAAATGATAAATTTTATTTCAACATGTTTTTACAAGTGATTTCAGAATTCTGAAGTTAGACAGGGGTGATAAACAAAAGCCATGTGATTCTCCTATAGCCACGTGCTACCCCTTTCTTCTGTGGTTCCGCCCCTTCCACCATCACTTCCATTAGTCCATCCTATGCCACCTTTCTGTCTTCTCCTATGTCAGCGGATACTCAGGCAATGGTCTGGTGGAATAAACTCATTTAGCAAGATGAAAATTTCTAATTCCATCCATTTGCCTGTGAAATTCATGATGTCCTTGTTTATAATAGCTGTATTCCATTGTGTAAATGAACCACCACATTTTCTGTATCCATTCTGTATCCAGTTGAAGGACATCAGTGTTGCTTCTAGTTTCTGGCTATTATGAATAAAACTGCTATGAACATAGTGGGTCATGTGTCCTTGTGTTATGGTGAAGCATCTTTTAGGTATATGTTAAGGAGTGGTATAGTTGGGTCTTCAGGTAGAACAATTTCCAAATTTTTGAGAAACTGCCAGATTAATTTCCAGAGTAGTTTTACAAATTTCAATCTCACCAGGAGGAGTGTTTCTCTTTCTCCACATCTTTGTCAGCATGTGCTGTCACTTGAGTATTTGATCTTAGCCATTCTGATTGATGTAAGGTGCAATCTTAGGGTCATTTTGATTAGGATTTCCCTGCTGACTAAGGATGTTGAACATTTCTTTAAGTGTTTCTTGGCCATTTGAGACTCCTTTGCTGAGAATTCTCTGTTTAGTTCTGTATATCATGTTTTACTTGGGTGATTTCATTTTTTTGGAGTCTTACTTCTTGCGTTCTTTATATATTTCAGATATTAGCTCTCTGTTGGATGAAGGGTTAGTGAAGATCTTTTCCTAATCTCTAGGCTACTGTTTCGTCCTATTGAGAGTGTCGTTTGCCTTATAGAAGCTTTTCAGTTTCAGGAGGTCCCATTTATTAATTCTTAACCTTAGTGACTGCCTGAGTCATTGGTGTTCTGTTCAGCGAATTTTCTCCTATGCCAATGTGTTCAAAGCTGGTCCTGACTTCCTTTTCTGTTAGAATTGGTGTTTCTAGTTTTAATGGTGTGCTCTTTGATCCATTTGGACTTGAATTTTGTGCAAGGTGATAAATATGGATCTATTTGCTTTTGTTTACATGCAGATATTCAGTTAAATCAGCACTATTTGTTGAAGGTGCCCTCCTTGTTCCATTGTATGGGTTTGGGTTCTTTGTAAAAAATCAAGTGTCATAGATGTATAGGTTCATTCCTGGGTGTTTGATTTGATTCTGTTGATTCACCTGTCTATTTCTACAACAATAACATGTAGTTTTATTACTACTGCTTTGTTGTACATCTTTAGGTCAGAGATTGTGATACCTCCAGAAGTTCTTTCACTGTTCAGGATCATTTTGGCTATCCTGTTTTTTTGTTTGTTTTTTGTTTGTTCATTTGTTTTTTTGTTTTTGTTTTTTTTCCATATGAAGTTGAGAATTGTTCTTTCAAGATCTATGAAGAATTGTGTTGATGTTTTGATGGGGATTGGGCTGAATCTGTAGATCGATTTTGGTAAGATAGCCATTTCTATTATTTTAATTCTGTTGATCCATGAACAAGGGAGATCTTTCCATCTTCTAATATTTTCTTCAATTTCTCTCTTCAGGGACTTGAAGTTCTTGTCATACAGGTTCCTCACTTGCTTGGTTAGAGTTACACCAAGGTATTTTATGTTATTTGTGAATAAAATTGGCTAATGTGAATGGTACTGCTCCCCTAAGTTTTTTTTTTGAGCCCACTTATCACTTGGGTAGAAGAGGGCTACTGATTTTCTTGAGTTAATTTTGTATTCAACCACTTTGCTGGAGGTGTTTATCAGTTATAGGAGTTCTCTGGTAGAATTTTTGGGGCCATTTATATACACAATCATATGATCTGTGAATAATAATAGTTTTCTTTTTATCTTTTACAGTTTGTATGCCCTTGATCTTCTGTGGTTGCCTTATTGCTCTAGTTAGAGCTTCAAGTACTACATTAAAAAGCTATGGGGGGAGTGGACAGCCTTGTCTTGTCCCCAGAATGTTTTAGGTTTCTGTCCATTTAATTTGATGTTTACTATTGGCTTGTTGTATATTGCCTTTATTGTATTTATGTATGTCCCTTGTATCTTGCTTTCTCTAATACTTTTCATCATGAAGGGGTGTTGGATTTTGTCAAATGCTTTTTTGACATCTAGTTAGATGATCATGGGGTTTTATCTTTCATTTTTCTTTTAATATGATGAATTATACTGATGGATTTTCATATATTTAACCACTTCTGCTTCCCTGGGATGAAGCCTACTTGATCATGTTGGATGTTGTTTTGGATGTGTTCCTGGATTTGATTTTTTAATATCTTATTTATAATTGTTCATATGAGAAATTAGTCTGAAATTCTCTTTCTTTGTTGAATCTCTGTATTGTTTAGGTATCAGGGTGACTGTGGCCTCATAGAATGAGTCTTTAAGAGTTCCTTCTCTTTCTATTTTTGTGGAATAGTTTGAGAAGTATTGGCATTAGCTCTTACTTGAAGTCTGGTCCAAGGATTGTTGTTGCTTTTTTTTTGTTGTTGTGGTTGAGAGATTTTTCATGAGCGTTTCTATTTCCTTGGGGGTTATAGTACTATTCAGATGGTTCACCTAATCTTGATTTAGCTTTAGTAATTGGTGTATGTCTAGAAAATCACCTATTTCATTCAGATTTTCCAATTTTGTGGAACATAGGCTTTTGAAGTAAGAACTAATGATTCTTTGAATTTTCTCAGTTTTCATTGTTATGTCTACCTTTTTATTTCAGATTTTGTTAATTTGTGTATTGTATCTCTGCCTTACAGTTTTTTGGCTAAGGGTTTATCTATCTTGTTAATTTTCTCAAAAAAGCAGCTCTTTGGTTTAGTCGATTCTTTGTGTTGTTTTCTTTGTTTCTAAATGATTGATTTCAGCCCTGAGTTTGATCATTTCCTGTTGTTTACTCCTTCTGTGTCTTTGCTTCTTTTCTTCTAGAGCCTTTTAGTTGATTAGTATAAGAACTCTGCAATTTCTTTATGAGGGAACTTAGTGCTGTGAAATTTCCTTTTAGTACTGCTTTTGTAGTGTCCCATAAGTTTGGGTATGTCATGCACTCATTTTCATTGAATTTTCAAAATTCTTTAATTTCTTTCGTTATTTCTTTCCTGATCCAGTGAACACTGAATAGAGGTTGTTCAGTCCCATAACTCCGAAACAAATAGAAGCAGTCATTAAAAGTCTCCCAACCAAAAAATGACAGGACCAGATGGTTTTGGTGCAGAATACTTTCTATGAAGCAATAATTACACTGATATCTAAACCACACAAAGACCCAAAATGCAAAAATACTCAATAATGTTCTTTCAAACTGAATCCAAAACACATCAAAACAATCATTCACCACGGTCACGTAGGCTTTTTTCCAGGGATTCAGGGATGGTTCAATATACAGAAATCCATCAACATAACCCACTATTTAGTCAAACACAAAGTAAAAGAAAACACATGATCATCTCGTTAGATACTGAAAAAGCCTTTGACAAAATACAACACCCTTCGTGTTAAAAGTATTGGAGAGAGCAGCAATTCAAGGTCCATACCTAAACACAATGAAAAGCGATATACAGCAAATCAATAGCCAACATCAAACTAAATGGAGGCAAACTTGAAGCAATCTCACAAAATCAGGGACAAGACAAGGCTGCCCACTCTTCCCCTATCTATTCAAAATGGTACATGAAGTCCTAGCCAGAGCAATTAGTCAGTAAAAGGAGATCAAAGGGATACTAATTGGAAAGGAGGAAGTATAGATATCACTGTATGTAGATGATATGATAGTATAAATAAGAGACCCCCAAAAAATTCACCAGAGAACTCTTACAGCTGATTAACAACCTCAGCAAATTGGCTGGATATAAAATTAACTCTAACAAATCAACAGCCTTCCTTTACTCAAAGGATAAAAGACTGAGAAAGAAATTATTCACAATAGTCACAAATAGCATAAAATAACTTGGTGTGACTCGAACTAAGCAAATAAAAGATCTTATGAAATGAACTTCAACTCTGAAGAAAACAATTGAGGAAGACCTCAGAAAATGGAAAGATCTCCCATGCTCATGGATTGGCAGTGTTAACATAGTAAAAATGGCCATCTTACCAAAAGCAATCTATATATTCATTGCAATTCTCATCAAAATCCCAACTCAATCCTTCACAGAGATAGAAAGAGAAATTCTTAAATTCATCTGGAATAACAAAAAACCCAGGATAGTGAAAACCATTCTCAGTAATAAAAGAACTTTTTGGGGAAACACCATAACTGGTCTCAAGCTGAACCACAGAGCAGTAGTGGTATTGGTACAGAGGCAAGTAGATCAATGGAATAGAATTGAAGACCCAGAAATAAACCCTTACACCTATGGTCACCCGATCTTTGATAAAGAATCTAAAACCATGCAGTAGGAAAAAGACAACATTTTCAACACATGGTACTGGTTCAATTGGAGGTCTGCATGTAGAAGAATACAAATTGATCTAACTTATTTCCTTGTACAATGCTCAAGTCCAAGTGGATCAAGGGTCTCCACATAAAACCAGATACACTGAATATTATAGAAGAGAAAGTGAGAAAGAACCTCAAACACAAGCAGGAGTGATGGCTCAATGAGTGCATGGCTCTGACTGCTCTTCCAGAGGTCATGAGTTCAATTGCCAGCAACTACATGGTGGCTCACAACCATCTGTAATGGGATCCAATGCCCTCTTCTGTTGTGTCTGCAGATAGCAAGAGTGTACTCACATATATAAAATAAAAAAATCTTTTAAAACAATCTTAAAAATTGAACCTTGAACACATAGGCACAGGGAAAATTTCCTGAACAGATCACCAATTGCTCATACTCTAAGATCTACATTGACAAATGGGATCTCATAAAATTGAA